>JASDQU010102885.1:97125-119352 GCA_032191745.1 Picea mariana | reverse complement strand
GGCCATTTTTTCCATTTTACTGTTAGACGAAGAGGATGGCTCGACAACAGCCTTCTTCTTCTCAGCCCTGCCTTTAAGCTTTTGTGATGCTGAAATGTTGGATTCAACCTCGAGAGCAGCATCTTGCATTAAAGCAAGTGTGCTTGACCGTCTTTCTCTAAGGATAAGACAAAAGTCTGCATTGAAGGCAACAGAGAAGGTGATCTTTGCTGAAGCATCGCTTGGTTTAATCTCTGTCGGGATCTTACCAAACATTTTATTGAATCTCTTTATAAAGTCCGAGACTGATTCTTCATCTCCTCTCTTCAAATTTCCAAATTCAGACATGTAGTATAAAAGATCTCGTCTTTCTCCCCAGTATTTCAAAAATGCCTCATCTAGTTGTTCAATGCCAGTGATCGAATTTGCTGGCAACTCTTTGAACCACTTCCGGGCTTGGCCATCCAGGCTCTGGACGAAGACTCTAGTCCACACATCCTCCTCTGAAATGTTTATGTTTTCAGCATAAGCATAAAAGGCTTCAATGTGTTCTTCAGCTGTGTATTCACCTGCTCCTGTAAACTTCGGCATGTATTTCTGGTAATCACTAGTTGGCATGGCAGACAGGGGGTTTGGCAAGACAAGAGGGGCATATCTGTTTGCCAAGATTTGTTCCATTTTGGTCAGAGGGGCAGCCATGACGACCTTGGTGATAGATGCAGATGAGGAGCTTGTAGGAGACAATGGAGGGGATAGGTAACTCGGAGGAGATGATGGAGGAGATATATTACCTGAGTTGGAAATGAATGACTGTCTTACTTCACCCTGATCAGCAGTTTCAGAAGTCGATGGGAAATAGGAGGCTTTATAAAACTGGCTGAGCAACGAGGCTAAGTTTTCTTCACCCTTGGAGGACAAATTTTGGAGAATTTCCTCAAGGACAGGCAGATTTGTATAAGTGTGCAGAACACCCTTTGAAGGTTTGCTAGGTGATGAATTAAAAGAAGATGGAGAGGAATGTTCTTTTGGATGCGATGAAACTTCAATCTCAAGGGCAGAATCAATGATATTGGAAGAGAAAGATGGTTCTTCTATCTTAGGAACTTGAGATGAACTTTTTATTGCTTCGGAATTTTGGATTTCAGCAGGGGTTTCAAAAAACTTTTCAGATGTAGAAATATGAGAATCGATTGGAATACCTGAATCAATTGCAGCTACAGATCCGGAGGCCTGTCTGTGCAAAGCTTTTCCCTTGCTGATGATTTTTTCTGGATCAGGAACTGATGTTGTCAATGGGCCTTCTGGGTTTGCCCTGGTGTGAGCTCTTTTGGGAGCCACTTCGTCAATGGAGTCACCAGATAGAAAATGTACAACCAAGTGATGTCCAGGCTTTGTCTATCATCAAAGCTGGATCTATGTCGTCTCCCAAGGAAGCTGAGCTTCGATCTCCTCTCCCCGGCAACGACGCCAATTTGTTATCTCTCCAGGAAACTCTCCTAGGCTGTAAGTCGGAGATGCCTGGTAACTAACTCTNTCGATATTGGATATTCATTTTGATCCACAAAACCATATCAAATATTGAGAAAACATTTCCCAAAAAAGAGTTAGTTACCAGGCATCTTCGACTTACAGCCTAGGAGAGTTTCCTAGAGAGATAACAGAACCTTTGTCTCATTAGGCATAAAACATGGTATGTTTAAATGAGTAGAGAATATTTTATAAAGTGGAGAATCGCTTTTGTTTTGGGGTGGAGTTGTAAATAAAGTGGATGGAGGATATTTATTAGAATATTATATTGTTTAAGAGTTGAAATTTTGTGGTTTTGGGTAAAAGGTTTTATTAAGGTATAAAATATTTTTTAAAACATTTTAACCATTTCTTTTAAGTTTAACCTTGAGCTATAAGGTTATTTTTCCATATAAAAAGTTCAATTTTATAAGCAGTGGTCTCTGGAGTTTTTTGCTAATGGTGAAAGTGCAATGTTCTAAGTTAGAAGTGGATAAATTCAGCGGTAAGAATAGATTTGCTCTATGGAAACTCAAGATGCGAGATCTACTTGTGCAACAAGAATTGCAAAAGGCATTGGCTGGAAAGTCAAAGAAACCGGAAAGCATGACAGACGAGGACTCGGAGGATCTGGATGCAAGAACCCTCAGTACTATTCATTTGTGTGTGGCAGATGAGGTGTTGTTTAACATCACTGAAGAGACGAAAACAACAGGTTTATGGACCAAATTGGAGAGTCTGTATATGACAAAGAACTTGTCAAACAAAATCTTCTTGAAGAGGTGGTTGTACAACTTGCGGATGAAAGAAGATGCCATTGATTATGACACTGTTGTGGGAGCTCTGTTGTCTGAGGAAATGAGGAGAAGATCCAATAAGGAAACCTCAACAGCAGAAGCAATGATGGTCAGAGGTCGATCTACAGAAGGAGGGCAAGATCAGAAAGGTACAACCAGGTCTAAGTCAAAAGACAGTAAGGGTAAGGCAAAATGTTGGTTTTGTGGAAAATCTGGGCATCTCAAGAAGGATTGTTGGAAAATACAACAAGCATCCAAAGACGACTCCACAAAAGAAGCAAATTCAGCTACATGCATGGTTGATGAAGTTTTTTATGTCTATTGTGTCTCACCACCTGTGTTCACATAGAAGGTGCAGGGCGGTGATGGTTGAGTCACCGTGAAAAATAAAAAATAAAAAAAAATTGTATTACTTTGGAGTTGTAGAAATTATTGATTGCATGTAAATGGGCATATGTCTGTAAGACCTGGATAGGCATGCGTACCCCTGGTTTATCAGGTCACCTATGAAAATACTAGACATAGATTTAGGTAGATTGAATATGTGGGGGGGCATGTGTGTTGGGTTAACCTTGAATCGGTGAAAGAGTTAATGAGTTAAATATGTTTTTAGGTCAAAATAGGTGGTTTTTCGAGTCCATGTGTTTTGGGTATCCCATGGTATTGTGTCCATGGATTGCATGTAATGAAACCTATAAAAAGCTTATTGAACTCCATTGTAAATGGGCCTGGAGGTAAGCAGTGAAGGCTTACTTGGCTAGTTTGGCCGGATTTGGTCAAAGTTGTTCGAATGCAAAGTTCGAGGTGGAGCAGTGTGTCCAGTTTAGAAAGGTGGGTGTGTAGAAAGGTTGATGTGTTGGCAGGTCAATCAAGTGTCTGAGAATATATGATGAAGGTAAGTTCATATCCATGTAACTTGGAAAGTATTGCAAGGAAGTTGGGATTGAATAGGCATGTTCAGTAATTCCAAGTTGCAACAATAGTTGTGGATATAAGAGATTGTGATATCCGGTAACTCGGTCACCATCGGTTGCAAAAGATAGGAAGATTCAGGAAGAGGTATGAACATGTCATCTGGTAATTACTCAAATGTGAAATTATTCAGTTGTGATGCTTATTGTTTTTATCATCTTTCTAAGTAGGACCCGGATCAAACAGGTAGATCTTTGATTGTGTTTATGGTATATTCATTATCTTGGTGTTATATGTTATGCTTGTTGCAAGCACAAGCATGGTTGAGATCAACAGGTTGGCTCAGTTGGTTAGAATGTTTGTTATGAAGAATCTGGGAGAAGCAAAATAAATATTGGGCATAGAAATACACAAAGACACAAAACATGGTAATCTTGGTTATCACAACAGAAGTGTGTTGTGAAGATACTCAGGAAATTCAGTATGAATAATGTGAAACTGGTAAAATCCCTTTGGATTTCCATTGTAAGTTCTCTTCAGGTTTATGTCCTAATTGATGAAGAAGAAAAGGGTTATATGTCTCAAGTATTATATGCTAGTAGAAAGTTTGATGATTGTGACAACATTTCACATGCAGTTGGTGTTGTTAAGAGACACATGGAAAAACCAGGTCAAGAGCATGGAAATGGGTGCTTTAAACACAGAAGCACAAGTATCACCTACAGTGGTTGCAGTGATTTGGTCTGTGGTTATGATTCATGAGATTTGGAAAAGTGCATCGGTTTATTAGACATGTTATTGATGGAGATAGAATGGTCCATACTGGAGTGAATTGTGCAGGCACGTTCACGTAACAATATTGTTAGAGAAGTTGTGGAGTTGTGATGGTGTTTGGCTTCTCTTGTAGGAAAGGTGATGGATGAATTAATTAAGGGCATGATATATCAGGTAAATTGTTGTCATGGTGGAGATTTTTGGAAACATGCTAACGAATTTCCTCATGCGATCACATGCACATGCATGCAACTATGTTAATGTGCATGCATGCAATCTATTTATGAACTGTTTGTATAACTATGTGATCTATTCATGATCAGTCTCTGTAACTGAGTGATAGATGTTATATATACGGGCATACCCATAGAGGTGTGAGTGCAATGTGTAGTGAGTGTGTGAGAGCAAGACTCAATATTGAGGTGTTGTGTGTCTGAGAGGAGAGGATGGTTGTATGCCTAGGTTGGCTCTTGTAATTCTCCCTTGAATAAAAGAATACCGATTATCATTGCCCGTGGTTTCTTCCCTCAGTGGGTTTCCACATAAATCATTGTGTCAAATTGTGGGTTGTTGTGCTTTTTTTACTGCGTGTTTGATCTTGCTTTGGTTTTATGCTTTTGCTTTGGCTACCTAACAGTCCCTAATATTACAATTTTTTTTACCTCCTCTTCTTGGGTTGATTGTTTCTTTTCTTGACTTTATTTTTCCATTTCTTCTAATTTAACCTCCATTTTCTACAATTGATTCTCCAACCCTAATATTCTACTTTCTATCTGTGTTTGAATCTTGTAATCTTGTCTTCAAAGGATCTAAATTTATTAGCAAGAATGGCTTCTAACTCTCTTTGAAGTTTGACTTCTCTCTCTTCTCTATGTTTTTCTAACGATTCTATATGTTCATACATATTATCTAGGGTTATTTTGCTAGGCCTCTCATTGAGAGATTTTGGTATCAACAATGGGTTTCTCATATTGGAAAGCAGAGAAAATAAATAAAAGTTGAAGAAGGAACTTGTGCATGTGATTCATTCAGAGTAGGGTTTGAAAGGTAGCAAAAACAACAAGAATGAAGCTCTTCCCAAGTTTGAATAAGCTCTTGCATGATGTATCAATGTCATAAATGAGCCCTTGCACACTGTATCATTGCAATAAATAAACCCTTGCAAGGTAATGAAACCCTTGATCTGTAAATCAACCCTTGCATGCCACTTGTTAACCCCATGTTAAACATGGAAGGAATTACACCTATCAACTGAATAATATTTTTTTTTACTTTCAAATGTTTTATAGATGGATATATATATAGAACAATTAAAAGTAAAAAAAAAAAATATTATAGTTAAAACATTTTAATAATGTGCTACTTAATACATGAGGGATATGTGTAATTCATATATATATATATATATATATATGGAGAGCTATGATGTCATCATAGGTGATTTTTTTTTTTTTAATTCAAAAAACTTGAATAAAGATTCCACCTAGAGGGATTTGATCCCTCACATGATACATCGACTTAAGATGGATCTATATTGGTATTTTCATATTTTATTTTTCCTATTAAAATTTTCAATTTCCTTAATTTTTTAAATAAAAGTATTTATTATTATTATTATCACCACTTGAAATGCTCTAATTTTCTTAGTATACTTAAATATAAACATCTTATAATTTTATAATTCATTAAAATTATATTAATTTAGAAATATTATTTTTATTATTTTTTAATATAAAAAAATTAAGTAATTTTTACTTTCAAAGCTGTTTGGAATATGCACGGTGTTATTTGTTGTTGGTCTATTTTTTTAGATCCCTACCAAAATGGATCCATCTTCACAATTCCAAAATGAGGAAAAAAATAATAATAAAACTAAGACGTACGCTCTTGAAGTAACAATGAGGAAAAATAAAATTAACACTGAGCTTTATAACTTGAATAATAATTATTAATTTAATTAAAATATTAATACTAATTTTAAATAATATTATTAATATTGATATTAAAACAAATACTCAAGGCAATAATATTATTAATATTAAAATATTAATGCTATTGATGAGTACCAATAATATCAATAATATTAATGCTAATACTATTAATATTAATATTATTAACACTATACATTAATATTAGTACTATTAATATGAATGCTATTAATACTCTAATATTAATATTAATAGTATTAATAAGTACAATAATTTAATAATACCAAATAGTAATGTTAATATTATATATTAATACTATTAATGTTAATGTTAATATTATTAATATTAATATTATGAACACTATACATTAATATTAGTATTATTAATATAAATGCTATTAATATTCTAATAATAACGGTATTAATAAGTACAATAATTCAATAATACCAAATAGTAATGTTAATATTATATATTAATACTATTACTATTACTATTAATACTAATACTAATGCTATTAATGTTAATATTAATGCTATTAATATTAAATTAATATTATTGATATTTTAATATTAATAATATTAATATTATTATTATTACTATTACTATTAATATTAATATTATTACTATTACTATTAATATTAATATTAATGCTAATACTATTAATATTAAATTAATACTATTGATATTTTAATATTAATATTATTAATAAATACAATAATTAAATAATATCAAATACTAATTAATATTAATACTTAATATAAGTATTTAAGTATATAAAATTTTATACATATTTATTTATTAGTAGAATTACAAGTATTATGGAATGATAGAATAAAATATTAAACTAAAAAGAAACTAACAACCAACAACGGAAGTCTAAAAACAAAAATTTTTAAAAGAGAGGCAACAACCAAGGACAAAGAAACTCAAAGGGAAACCAAAAAACAAACTTTTGTGGTAAATCAAAGAGAGCCAATTCTTGCTACTTTAGACCATTGTTTTTACTCAACTTGTTGGGATATTTAATGATTTTTATAGATTCTTTAATTGGCTGCTCAAAATATTGATCTTCTTTTGCTAGGATTTTGGTGTCTTTTAAAAACATGTGGTGATTTGTTGTAAGGGAGTGCCCTACTAATGTTGAGGTGAAAGTGCATTCATTCCAAATGTTGATTCTATTTTCTTTTTGTTTTTTTAATCCTTTTTATTTTGTTTTTTTTCTTCTTTGTTTTTACTTATTAATTGATTTACTTCCCCTTGTATTATTGATTTACTTCCCCTTGTATTATTATTTTTTTTCTCTTGGGTTTTCCTTTTTTCTCTTGAGTTTTGTCACTTTCCCTCTCTTTTACTTCAAGAGTCAATCTCTTGGTTTTATTATTATCTTTTAGTTGTTTTGTTATTGATTGTTGCTTTTTTCCTCTTATCTCTTCGACTTGAAGATGAATTTTAGTATGGATTTAAAATATTGACCAACAACAAATAACATCTTGGATATTCCAAACAATTTTGAAGATAATTCTCACCACATAAATTATCATCACTATTAAAATTATTAGTTTTATGAATATATTTAAACTTGTTTTAAATATATTTAATTTTTTTTAATGTGATTTTTATAAAAAAAAACTTTAAACTAAGTTTTGGCTAAGTTAAATTAATCAAAGTATTTTATCGTAAGATAACATTCACCAATTTTGGAATAAGCCTCTCATAGCCTTTAAAATCCCTAAAGTCAATTTCAACTTTAAAATCCCTAAAGTCAATTTCAACATAAATTTAGGTCCATCAAACCAATAATTTATCTCTCCTTATTTAGGGGCAAAGATGAATTTCTTATCATGTATCAATATTGTGTGGGTGTGAGTGTGGATAGTTCCCATACCACCCATAGGGAAGAAAACATAAATTCTAGTTTGCCATGTATAATCCTAAGTTTCCTCTATTTGAGTTGACCCAAGAAAATTTTAATTTTTGATAGGCATTTACAAGAGGATTTAAAAGGGAGTAATAAACATGTGTAATAATCATGATTTTGGTCCATATATGTAATTTTTCTATCACGAGTTTGATTATTCATTTATATATATTTTTATCATTTCTTTGATTAAGAAGTTCCCAAAATGTTGTCATTTATAAATATTTTTATCATTTCTTTGATTAATAAGTTTCCAAAATTTTGTGGGGAGGTTTAAAAGCAAAAGAAATTTCCAAAACATTGAAAACTCGGTTATATTATAATCAAGACTAGCCCTCATATAATAACCAAGTTAAGGATTCTTTTGGCTCCCCATATAACATTAGGCGTTGGCCATTGAATTTGGTGTTATCACTCCATTTTCACATGTTTGTGATGATTAAGTGACTTATGACTACACACATCATAAATCACTATTAACCATTACCTCAAAGCTCAAAACGATGGAGAATGGGCTAAATTAATCATGGAGGACACAAGTCAACTCTAAGTTTGAACAAAATGGAGGACTATACATCTCGTCAACTCATGGAGCATGTAATTGTGCAGGGTCGTGTAATTGTGTAGGAGATATGTGTGGTTCTTGTTACACTAAGAACATATTAAACTTTATGGCCCACTTAATGCATGGTCACTTCAACAGTTGGGTTGGTCAAGCAAATCCCATACCAGTGAAGGAGTGCATGGCCATGTGCCTAGAGTAAATGCAAACACTTGGGCCAAGATTTGGCATGAAGCTCATTTTTTCTCCATTTTGTCTCCAATGATTGTCGATAATTTAGATTGTCCATCCTCTATTTTCACAAATTTAATGAAAGTAGAATTAAGCTACAAGTGTTTTGCAAAAGATTTTTATACCCACATGCTTCAATCCTTTTTATTGAGCTTCATAAGTGGCACTACCAAAATTCCTCCCACCTCCACTCCCACTCCCACCACCACCCTCTATTTGATCATCTCATAAGGAGAAATGCTACCCAATTCACTCTTGAACCAGTGAGAAAGTCTTAAAGAGGATAGAACTCCCAAATAGAGAGTTTGGAAGCCACTTCCATCACTCCCTTAAAGTGAAATCTTAAAAAATATATTTAGTTTCTTTAATTAATGTTAATACAAATAATTTACTCTATTTTTATCCATAAAGATTTTCAAATTGTTGACATGCTTTTTCCTTTAATTTAGATTAATTACTTCTAGTAATAACATTTAGAATCGATTGCTTTTAGTAAAAACATTTTAGTAATAACATTTAGAACACAATAATTTTGACATCTTATTTGTCCTTATATGTAGGTTTTGAAAATTCCCTCAACCTTCCTCTATACTTTAAGGCCAATTCTACAATGGTGTTTTCCAATGAAAATTATCTCCTCTCAAGTTTTGTTTTATTCAATAAAAGTATAACTTGCATTGCATTGTCCTCTCACACTTTAAATGATTCAAAACTACTATATTAAGTGAATTTAGCCACCTTTCTAAAATAACATATATTACCAACAATAACCATCAAAATCAAAGGAAAGAGGCCATTAACAAAATTACCCTATGGTTAACAACAAAAACCGTAATCATAATTAGCCCAATAACAATCCCTAAAAACCGTAATAAAAATTAGCCTAATAACAATTCCCTTAAACAAGGTCGAAACAATCACCGGAAAACGAATTAACACACATGATTGTGCCAAACTTCCAGAGATTCAACGCGGGCGGTTCTTAAGGCAACAACAATAACAATAACAATCCCAACGGGAGTATTTGATTTATCCTTCTATGCTGCAACTTAGTGATTTTCCTAGGGAGACTTAATATATATATATATATATATATATATATATATTAAATTAAAATATTTATTATTTTGAAGATAGAGCGAGTTAAAAAATTACATAAATTTGATTTTTAGGTGAATAATTTTTATTTAATTATGGTTTGTTTTAATTAAAAAATTTAAAATGAAAGTTTTATAATTTAAATTTTTATTATAAGATAAAATTATGATTTTCAACAAAATTATTTTTAAATTTAAAAGAATTTTTTCATTTAAAAAAAAATAGAAATAAGAAATTGAATTTAAAATAAAATAAAAATAATTACTTGTGTTAAAACAATT
This sequence comes from Picea mariana, assembly GCA_032191745.1. Taxonomy (NCBI): domain Eukaryota; kingdom Viridiplantae; phylum Streptophyta; class Pinopsida; order Pinales; family Pinaceae; genus Picea; species Picea mariana. The sequence goes on along the minus strand of JASDQU010102885.1, from coordinate 109,366 downwards.
TTTGAATAAGTACTATGTATGATTTGGGTTTGAACTTGTGACCTCTTAGGAGGAAAGACATGTTCTTAACCATTAGGCTTGACCCAACAATCTATGCGATTCTTTACACTATATATATATATATATATATATATATATATAGAGAGAGAGAGAGAGAGAGAGAGAGAGAGAGAGAGAGAGAGATTCTTTACTTCAATGTTTGCCAAACTCTCTTCCACTAGCTCCATCTCCCATCCACATCCTTCAGTTGTTGCTACATTGTTTCATCCTCTTTATCTACAAATGACCCAATAGATAACCTAGTCATGGAATCAACCGTGGTGTTGATGCTAACCACATTAGCAATTGCTTCCTTTAAAGTAACACTCTCATTCTAAAGCTCTATAATTTGTTATCTTTAAATGCAGAGTTTCCATCAGCAAAACAACTTCATCATACCTGTTGATTTCTTGAGTTTGCATTTTATCAACAATAAAAGAAAGAAATTGCATATTTATTATCAACAATTTTTGTCTCTTGGATTTTGAACACCCTTAGAATGTTGCAATCTCACAAAATGGACAATGGACACCGCCAACATGGTGGTCCATTGATATCTCCCAACCCAAACCCCAATATTGTCCAAACTTGTCCCTCTTCTCTCTCAAGTTAAAAGACAAAGTGAGGCTCCCTTACAAAAAATAACACGTCCCACAAAAAAACAACACTAACTTCACATCAGAAAAATCTCTCCTCTCTCAATCTAAAAAAAACAGGTGAGGTTCCCTTACAAAAAATCACCACTAACTTCACTTCACACCAAAAAAGTCTCAATCCCTCATTCTAGAAGAGTCAGAACTAATAAACCAAAATAACCTCCCCTTCCAATATTCCAACCAAGAAAATCCGAGCACTAATACAGAACACATGAGGGCTCTAGAGATAAACAAGGGGGCTTTGCCCTTTCCTTAGTTGCAACAAAAAACAAACCGCGGAGCCCGCAAACATCAAACCCCTAAATTTAAGAAAAAAATTCCATTTAAAATTGAGAATAATAAAATAAAATTATACCTTTTAATAAAATTATCTCCAAATTTAAAAGAAAATTTTCATTAAAAAATAAGACTTACAAATTAAAAAAAATAAAAAATAGAAAATGTAGAGACAAGTTTAGTTAAATTTGGATTTTGTTCATAAGCTTATATATATTGGAAATGACCATAATTAATGGGTTTTTAATTACATAGGGGATATTAATGGATAAGATTCATATGCTTCGAATATTTTTGCTAGTCACAATAAATGAAAGGTTGTGATTTCAAACATTAACTTATTTGCATGACAAAAGATGTTGGTTTATCATTAAAAAAGTTGATTAATGCGATTAACATAACAATGATAATTCACTTGATGTTTTCCTTTAAGTTTAACTAGGCTTGGGTTATGAGACCTCGCCTATTAAGATGAGGAGTGCCCGGAAGAAAGTCACACTCAATGTTGTTACTCTTGAACCGACTACTTCTACTGTTTCTGATAATGGGGTGCTTAGAGGATTAAAATCCCTTGCACGGGCTAAAATATGATCATACTCTCGTTAAATGTCAAAGGGGTGGGAGGATCCCTTAAATCTGCCTCTGTCCGTAGATTACTCTCAAAAGTCAAACCTGATATTATTTTCTTACAAGTGACATTGGTTGCTGAGGACAAGGCTCGATTGCTTATGCAAAAATTTGTTCCTACTTGGTTTATGTGTGCTGTCAATTCGGTAAGTACCTCGAGAGGTCTCCTGGTGACTTGGGATCCTAACAAGTTTACCCTGAATCCAACCCTTTGTGGTGGGGGCATTTTACTATCGAGCATTACTTTAGAGAATCACAAAGATGTAAATTTCCTAAATGTGTATGGTCCTTGTATCAACATATTATTATTTTGGGATCGCTTGGTGTCATCCGGATTGTTAGCTGCTAAAAACTTGATCCTTGCAGGAGACCTGAATTTCACCACTGGTGCAGATGAAGTTTGGGGTTCAGTGACACATCTGGATCGACATGCAGACCTTTTTTTAGATTTGATCAAGGTTCACTCTTTGGTCGACTTGGCTCTAGAAATTTTGGTACCTACATGGAGGAACGGTAGAGCTGGGGGTGTAGGAGTTGCTAAAAGGTTGGATCATGCTTTGGTTTCAGAAAGTCTATTGTTGGAGGCTGGGTGTTATCGGTCATGGGTTGAGCTCCCTTACATTTCCGATCATGCACCTGTGATAACACAATTTGATTTCAATCAGGTACAGGTGCCCTATCCGTTTAAGTTAAATCCAACGTGGTTGGCGGAGAAGGATTTTGTTTTGATTTTGAACGAAGTATGGCAGGATGCTGTATTTCTGGAGAAGTCGAATATTCAACATAGAATTGTTTGGAAATTAAAAACCTTAAAGTCCCGTATCAAAGCATGGGCGAGGCAAAACCAACGTGAAAAGCTTCGTAAGATGGAATTATTAGAGGAAGATATCAGTCGGGGATACTTGGGACTGCCTAGAGAAGGTTTGGACACCACTTTAGATTCATATTTGAAATCTTTAGAATTCGAGCGAAATGAGTTACTTAAAATTGAGGAGGAATAATGGCATCAAAAGAGGCGTGCTAATTGGTTAAAATGTGGTGACCGTAACACACAAAATTTCCACAAATTTGCTAGTGCCAGAAGAAACCAGAAGCATATCTAGGAGATAGATGATGATAATGGTCAGACCTTCAGAGGCCAGGAGGATATCTAAGGAGAGGCTACTAGATTTTTCAAGAAGTTATATGCTGAGGATGGCTTCTGGGCACCATTGGATCAAGTAAATTTAGTTAGACTTTTCCAACGTTTTATGATTGTTGAACATAATGTTCTTTTAGACAGAGTTGTTACTAAGCAGGAGATCTGGGATATTTTAAGTCTATTTGCCAAAGATAAAAGTTTGGGTCTGGACGGTTGGACTATGGAGTTTTTTACTCTTTTCTTCGATGTGGTTGGTGATGATCTACTAAATCTGGTTGAAGATTTCAGAATCAGAGGAAAGATTCAAAAATCCTTAAATTCGACTTTCTTGACATTGATTCCCAAGGAAAACTCTCCTTGGGCTTTTGGGGATTACAGACCCATTGCACTTTGTAATCTTTGTTATAAACGGATCTCCAAAGTGATTTCCAATAGAATAAAACCTATCCTCTCAAGGGCTTTGTTAGTTGAACAATTGGGTTTCTTGAAGGGTAGACAGATCTTGGATGTTCTCGGGATGACACATGAATGTATCCACAACATTAAAACAAAAAAACAAAAAGCTTTGTTATTAAAGTTGGATTTGAAAAAAGGATTATGACTGTGTTAGTTAGGATTTCCTCCGTTTAATTCTTGTTCAAACTGGTTTTAGTGTTTCTACTATTTCTTGGATCATGAGTTGTGTGACTAACACATCTTTTGTGGTGCTGATCAATGGGGAGACCTTGGCCTTTTTCAACAGTGAACGTGGTCTTTGTCAAGGTTGTCCTCTCTCTTCGTTATTGTTTATACTAATCATGGAAAGTTTTAGTATCTTATTGAAACAGGGTCAAGAGGCGGGGAACCTGACCGACATTAAAGTGTCTAGAGTTGTTAAAATACTACATCTTATATTTGTCGATGATGTGCTCATCATGACAAAGGCAAATGTCGCAGAATGACAATTGGTCAAGAACATCCTGGATCAATTATGTAGTGCTTCGGGCCTTAGGATTAACCATAATAAATCTACTTTCCATTATGCAGGACTGGAGGACGCTGATTTGTTGAGATTTAAGGATTTATTTGCATACAACTTCATGGAGTTGGCACTGGGCTTTAACTACCTGGGGTATTTTCCTAAAGTTGATAAAACCTATTTTGAAGACTAGAGATGGCTACTTGTAAAGTTTGAAAGCCGGATAAAGCATTGGTGTAACCATTGGTTAACCTTGGGAGGTCACTGCATATTAGTTAAGGTTGTTTTGGAAACACAATCGGTTTTTTGGATGGCACCTGCGGTGGTCCCTGTCGTGATTCTCACAAAGATTCGCAAATTGATTTTTGATTTTCTCTGGACGAGGGGTCGTAAAGAACATGGCATACATCTTTGCAGTTGGGTTCGAATCGCAAAACCAAAACCTTTGGGAGGCTGGGGTCTTAGGAATATTTTCATCTTCAATCGAGCGTTAGCAACCAATTCTCTGTGGAGAGTCTTGATGGAGGACATAATCTAGCACCGAGTGGTCAAAGATAAATACCTCCCTTATGTATATGTGGCTACTTGGCTTAGAACTGCTCAAGTTAATCAACCACTGACCTCTTATTTCTGGAAAAATCTGATGAAGTCGTTGCCACTCATTACCCACTGGTTAAGTTGGAAACCCGACAATGGTTATTCTATACTCATTGGGATGGATAAAATACTTGACATTGGTAATGCAACTAATCTTTCATAGGAGTTATTAATGGCCTTAAAAACTCAAAATGTTTGCTACTTGTAACAAGTGAAGGCTCACTCATCTTGGGGTTATATTAGCGATTAGTGGATGACTAGTGAGGAGTTGGGACTTTCGAGACCTTTGGCACTGGAATGGAAAACTTATATTAGGGCTCTTATCTGTTTGGGTGTCCAGTTGCGAGCTGGGGAGGATTTGTTATTGTGGACAGGCGGTGACCATTCAGGATCTCTCTCGGCAAAGAATGTCTATAATGCCTTAGCTCTTAAACTCTGGCCTCATCAGATAGCTACCTAGAGAAGACAATATGGAATTGGGACTTGGCTTTCAAAATCAAACTTCTCTTTTGGTTAGTTTTGGATTGTAAAATTCTCACTTGGGGCTCATTACAAAAAAGAGGCTGGTGTGGCCCGAACATCTCTTCACTCTGTTTTAGGGAGGAGGAGTCTATCCCGCATCTTTTCATTCATTGTCCTTTCACTTTAAAACTGTGGAAAAATTTACATCTTGTTTATAATCTTGCTACTAACTCGGGTGGAAACTCATTCATCAACTGCTTTGAAGACTGGATAAAGGTGGAGAAATCTTACAAAACTTTACCTATTATTGTGTGTTGGCATTTGTGGCTGGAAAGAAACAAATGTATATTTGATAGTTGTACACTTTCAGCAATGAGGATCTGTATCCAAATTAGAGGGATGACGAAGCCATCCAGTTGCCAGCTGCAAACAAGGACACAAAACATGATTAAGAAGATGCTAGATTTTATATGGGAAAACATTTGTTGGTTTGATGGAGTTGCGCAACTAACTGGTACCCTTTGTGGGGCAGGGAGTGTTATAAAGATTACAGGGAAGACTTCTTATAGATAGACACTAAATTGTGGGCACGGTTCCAATACCAAGGCGAAACTACTTGAGGTTTGGGCATCTTTAACTTTAGCACTTCGATTAAATTTAGAGTGTTTACATATCCTGGGAGATTCAAAGATTGTCATAGATTGGATAAACCACTATGACAATTTTTACTAAGTTATCTCTCAAACCTTTTTCTTTTCATAATTGGAAAATCTTATTTCCACTATTAGATGATGAATTGTTGTCTTTCAAACCTTTTTCTTTTCATAATTCGGTCAATCTTATTCCACTAAAGGATTTAGTCCCTCTTTTAGATATGTGTGTGATTTACTTTCGGTGTCCGGAAATCTACGTCCTGGAATTTCTACGTTCTAACACTAAAACTGGGATCTGAACGATCAGCGACTCTTGTAATTCCAATCGACCTATCTGCTAACGCATATGCATTAATCTCGTAAATTGGACACGAAACCTACCAGATCAATAGTTATGACAATTAGAGGGGCCTGACGGAGTTAAGGGATTTTTAAGAGATTTAATGGGATAAGACAATTTTATTTTTTGGTTTTTTGGGTTGGAATCAGACAATGTAAATTTGGATAAAATAGTTATTTTTTGTTGTTTAAATTGTGTTGTTGAAAAATTTATGAGTCAATTAAATTATATAAACTTAACCATTCAAATCTGATCTAACTATTCTTCATCAAATTTGACGAAAATCAAAAGAAAAAAAATAATGATAAAACTATAAAAAAATAAAACATCCAAACTATACTGTTTATTTCAGAAAATCATGGAGAAAATCGGGTTGTAACTCTTTGATGATAGCTCTTTCCAGAGATGTCTGCGTTGTACATGTACCGGAATTTTCTCATAAATGAAACAGTGAACTGTGAACGCTGATGATACCTATGAGAGTACACCAACAGTAACAGCTGTGCTAGTTTCAAATAAATCCAAAATATTAAATTTTTACATATTAAATTTTTAAAATTAAATTAAATAAAAAAATAATTTATTCCTTTATTATTACATTATTCCTTTGAAATTTGAACATCATTATGGGAATTGATAATTGATAGGGCACGTGATCCATGACAGTCCAGGTAAGAATCGTTGGAAGCTCCAGAACTTCCACCGAATTCAATTATTCAGTCCGTGCTCGATTGAACCCAACTAATGTCCATTGGCGAATCAAACCCATCCCCGTCGGCCCGTCCCACTCCCTTCCCAGATTTCACGAATCCTTCTCGAACATCGAATTCATTGAATGTGACTTTGATACCAGAAAGGATCACTGAGAATTAATTACACGGCAAATGAGGCTAGTCAAAAAAAAAAAAAATTGGAATGTTTTCGTTAAATTTATTTATGCATTCACAAATGCAATTTAAACAATAAAAATAACAGTTTTTTCCAGATTGCCCCGTATGGGGTGACATGTGGCGAAGGCGCGCCAAGTGGCCTCGCACTAGGCCGGGGATTAAATGCTGGAGGCCATCCCCCATAACACCCGCATTACGGATGCAGGACAGCCATAACAGCTCTGCGATGGAAGGGCTTCTCCCACGAGCGAGTATTTACGAACTTGGCGAGTGTAAAGTTAAAGGCGGTCATGGGTATTTGCAGTCTGATTATTTGTTTTTCCTTGCTCCGGTCTCGGCTCTGCTCTGCGTTTGGAGGTGCTGGTGTAGCTTCGTGCTCCTTGCGCCCTGGTACACCATCCTTCCGTGGAGATTTGAGGCAAATCCCTCTCCTTGTGCTCTCAATTGGCTTCCGCCCTCGTCCCAGCCTGTGTGTATTTCTTGGAGAGCGCTCTGCAACATGACTAGGAAACGAAGAACGCCTCGCCGTGGTTCTGCTTGGTACGCTCGCAAAGAGCAGCGACAGCGCAGGGAGCAACTCGAACGTGCTCTGGTCATGGCTTCCTCCCTGTTGAGAAAGAAGGCTCGCGCAGAGGAAAAGGTTCTGCTCTCCACCATCGCCGAAAAGGAAATTGATCGTGGCAGTATGGATACCGTCATGTAGGAGGGCAGCAATGAGCAACTGTACCCGACTTGCATTGTAGAGGAGGACCCGACTCTGGAGGACCTGACGACAATGGAGGCGCCTTGCGATATAGGGCAGTCTGGCAGCGGAGAATGCAAACTCAATCTGGGCTTGGACGCTGATCCTCCTGGTTGCATTGTAGAAGAGGTTCCTTGGCCGGACCTGGAAGCTGAGTTTGATGCTGGACGTGCGACGGGAAAGGAAGGGTGGCAGGACGACGTGAAGCGAAGAACGCCCGATGACGAAGGTGGTGACCTGCATGGCTCTCTCCGTGAGGAGCACCTGTCCTTGGTGTTTGAGCTCCGAGGCCACATGTCTGACCTGGAGCATCGTGCCCTCATCATGGGCCAACGACTGGACATGTTTCTAGATGCCTACTCTGGTGCTCCAGCACGACAGTCTTTCACCTTCCCGACAGGCTCCACGTGGAAGACAAAAGCAGGCGACAGGTCACCAATTACCTAGGTTTTTCATGATTCTATGGCTATTTAGTTTTATGCTTATGTTTTATGTTAACTTAGACTTTAGGCACCTGTCTTGGTTTCCTCCGGGCAGGACATGTGCCATTAGTTTACCGCTGTTTTAGCTATGTACCTATGCTGTTTTTACTAAGACTCTTGACTATGTCAGTTTTTTGATAATATATTATAGCAGGCTCCTCCCTTTTTTATTTAAAAAAAAAAAAAACAATTTTTTCCAGATTTACATTGCTTAAATTTGGTAACGTAAATCTGTACAAAATCAGCAATGTAAATTTGGACAAAATAGCTATTTTTTGTTGTTTAAATTGTATTTCTGAATACATAATTGAAAAACCAATAAAACACTTAGATTATACAAACTTAACCACTCAAATCTCAAATCTGGAAATCCATTGCTAACCAAATTTTGAGCAAAATCAAACAAAAAAAAATAAAAAAAAAACAACCAAAAATTAAAACGTTTAGATTACTCTGACAAAAAAAACAATCTTTACAGTAACAATCTTTGACTAAGTTATCGACTAGCGACATTTTCAGACATGTCATTGGCCTCTGTTGGAGCATTAAGTGTCGCATTCAATGCCGCACAGTTCTGGACTTCGAACGACCACTTTTATCCAGTAGAGCACCTCCAGACTCGAATCCCACAGCCATTATCTCCACCAACCCAACATGAAGAAAAAATGGCAGCCTACGTAGAGTAGTATTAAACCCTACGCATGAATATCTTGCTTTAGGCTTTGAAAGCAACAGTAGAGGAGAAAGATGGTACACCTCAAGTCTGTGGGATCTGACTGTAATAAAAAAATATGTACTAGATAGGTTTAGTTTTATCTATTTAAGAGATTTTCTGGGTTGGTTCAAGGCATAATTTGTAGGGTTTGTTTCTCACGCAGATTTTGTAACATCAGTAGTGTTTTTCGATTCGGAGATTTGGACGAGATGGGTAGGAGTAGTCTCGTTCGTCTGTGTGTTGTCTGGATCTTGATCATAGCGGAGATTGTGTTTTCTGTAAACGGGAGAACGGATACGGGTTATGTTGGAGGGAAGAATGCTAACCCAGCACCCGGCCTGGGCGTACCGTATGCGGGTTATGCTGGAGGGAAGAATGCTAACCCAGCACCCGGCAGTGCTCTCGGTGGTGGAAATGTTAACACAGCACCCGGCAGTGCTCTCGGTGGTGGAATTCCGGGAGTAGGGGCGGGGAATGGGTTGGGCGGCGTGTTCGGAGGGGTGCCGTTCGGGGGGATTATCGGTGGCGGCGGAGGGGGAATTTACAGGCCTTACGTCGTTTGTTCGGACGCGGGGCCCTGTTACCAGAAGCGGCTGACTTGCCCCCAAAGTTGTTTCAAGGCGGCTGGGAAATGGGGACCCAATGGCGGCGGTGGCGGCGGAGGCGGTGGATGCACCATGGACTGCAAGCACAAGTGCCGTGCTTACTGCTAGAAGAATCAGTACTCTATATAAGTTTTTGTGTGCTTATATATAATGTACAGTTGAGTGTGGCTGAGCTTCTCCTGGCTCTGTGACGCTTTAAGTTTATTATGTACCGAGTGGCCTTAAATTCTGTCAAGGGTTTGGGCATATGTTGCTTCAATGGCGAGTATTAATAGACAGGAGTGTGGTCCTATATACTATATTGTGGCATTAAATGTAGTTTTTTCTATGAAGGAAAGCTGTGCTGGTTTTTTAGTTTTCTCTATGATATCGGGACGGACTGGGTGGTTTGTTTTAAGGTTATAAAACGGTTGCATATTTTGAAAGTGTTGGTTAGCTGTTCTATGAAATGGTGTTTTTTGGTTTTTCATATAAATTTATATGAATCACTATTTTTTTTAGTTCAAAATCCAGTTTTAAATGCAGAAATGAATTCAGCTTACCGAAAAACTTCTAAGACACTAGAATTATACAGAAATAATTATTCAAATGAATTCAACAATTTCTAAGCAAATTTCAAACAAATATCCCCTAAAATATTATCATTTCATCCCTATTTTTAATATTCAAATTGCTGAAAAAAAAACGTTAGTCAGATGCCTTAAGCCGGGGATCAAATTGGCGAGGAATAAAAATGTGTCTTAGAAATCTGGTTCTGATTGTCAAAATCTATGTAAAAGTCAAAGAATTTAACGAGCACCGGAAATTTAAAATAATATTAAAATGTTTGATAAAATGGTTTTAATAGTTGGTCATCACACTTTTTGTTTAATTCGGTGTGGATTATTTTACATCAAAACTTTTCAGGGGACTTCGTTTAAATTTGGGCATTTTGGACCAAGGCTTTTGGCCTATTTTAAGTGGCAATTATTGCTGGAAGTGTTTAGCGGTGATGATTTTCACATTCTATCTTGCGTTTTGAAAAATATAGATGATCCAAAAAAATCATGCGTTTTGAAAAATATAGATGATCCAAAAAAATCAAGATGCAGTGTTTAGTGTAATTTGATATTATATTATGGGGCGTACACCTATCGATAATGGGTAGATTTAATAGGGGTGTAGTGTTTAATAAGTTTTCTATGAACATGATCAAATATGGCTGGAATATTTTCAGTAGTCACACAAAATAAATAGCTGTGATTTTAATCATTAACTTCCTAGCTATTATAAAGATATCAGTTTATGTGTTTACTTTTATACATTTATCTAATCATATTTAAAAATTACTTTGATAGCTAACTGATTGCCACGTTAACAGAAATTAAAATATTAACACCAGATAAATGAAGCCCAACCGTTTATTTGTTAATCAATAATAAAATTTAATAAATTCTTTACAAGCCAATACCTTTCAGCATTTTCCAACTGCTGTAATAACTGTGCTAGTATAATAACACTTATCAAACCAAAACTTTTAAAACAATATTCTTATAACCTATATGGTTGTGTAATGTGGGTTTTAACATTATTCCAAATTTTGTAATTTACTCTTATGGTTCTCTTTCTCCGTTGTATTGTTTGCCTTCATTAGAAAACAAAACATCCTAGTAACAATAAGAAGATAACATGGTTAATCTTGACAACTGAACGCACCAATTCTCGTTGATGTTATTCTAAAGTCACAAAGCCAAAGCCAAACTTTTAAATGAGACTTTTGGTTTGGGAAATGTATTATAGATGTTATATGTGGAATATTCATATAAACATATATTGGTATGATTTCAAAAGTGTATATACATGGTTATATCATATATATTTTGTAATTGTGTTTCACTCATATATATATATATGGTGTGTATTTTTGGCTTATTATAAAACTTAGTATTTGATATAACATACATGAGTCGTGATAAGTCTAACAATCAAAATACCAAACTTAGTATTTGATATAACATACATGAGTCGTGATAAGTCTAACAATCAAAATACCAAGGTTAATCTTAACAAGTGAACATACCAATTTTAGTTGATGTTATTCTATCACATCTCTAGAGTATTTATGTTTCAAAGTCACAAAGCCAACTTTTAAATCACACTCTTGGTTTGGGAAATGTATTATAGATCTAATATGTGGAATATTCATATAAATATATATAGGTAGAATATTCAACTGTGTATATTCATATGACTTTAAAAAGGTATATATAGAGTTATACCATGTACATTTTGGAATTGTGTTTTGCACTCATAAGCATATATGTTATGTACTTTTGGTTTATTATAAAATTTTATGTATTTGGTATAACATGTATTTAGTTGTGATGAGATAATGGAACCTCTCTGATGGCAATGGTGTACCATTATTGTTGTTGCTTCTTGTGATTTTGTTGGAGAACTTATACAAGGAAAATTGTGGCCTACCATTAATGGATCTTTGTGGCGAATACTTCTTATTGTGGTTGAGCTATGGCAATGGGAGAGACAATCTTCTTGCAAAAATTGAGGTCTTTAAATTGTTGGTTTGCAATCGAAAGTTGATGAATGGAGCTTGCATGGTGTTGAATAAATTTGTTAAAAGGATAAACATTGTCACTCACTTAGATTGATCGGTTCTAGTTTGATGAATAAAACCCTTGTCCTCCATGAGCAGGGCCTAGTGGAACAGTTCAAAGTTTTGTGGCCTAGTTAACTTGGTAGGAAACAATGGGTGGGCTTCCACTCTCTAAGGACAAGTAATTTCATTAACTTTGTGGCCTAGTTAACTTGGTAGGAAACAATGTGTGGGCTTCGACTTTCCAAGGACAAGAAATTTCATTTTCTTTAGGAAGGGTTTTTGGTTTTTTAATTTCATAGAAAGGAAAATTGAGACTGAATCTTTTGCTTAGGACCCTATTTTATAGAATCTAGGGGTTTGTTGTTAACTTGGTGGTCTCTTGGTTTCAACCTAGAAGAAGAGATCAGAATGGTTGTGATGTAGGTTATACACTGCTTCATCTTTCACTTGTATTTTGGGATG
>JASDQU010102885.1:81911-93376 GCA_032191745.1 Picea mariana | reverse complement strand
CTATTTTTAGGCTTGTACAAAGTGTTGTGCTTTTAAAAAAAGCTATTAAGGGTTTGTCCCCTGCCCTGTACAATGCTCTCTATTCTTCTTTGTTCTTCAGATAGCTGTAAAATATGTTCTTTGTGCAACCTCTGCTGCGGATTAATTCATTGACTCCTTCCTCTACATAACCTGTCCACGAGAAACCATATAACAATGCAATTGAAAGTTTTTGTTCTCAAATAGCCAACCAATGTCACAGTGCTAACTTTGTAGGAAGTTGAGTACTATGTTTTCAGGATTGCTCTCCATGGCTTATGGCTTTTGAGCTCATTGCAATTATCAGTAATGCTATCAGCTTGCCATATTATTCTCCAATAGTCATCTTCAATACTCACCAGTCTCAAACTTCTAAGATATCAATTTTTTAGTATATTACCATTCGCTTCTCCTTGTTCCAATTTTCTTTAAAATCCAACAAAGTAGAAACAACGTTTAGATATGAGAAGGAATCCTTGTATGGTTACTTAGAAGGGATGATGACTATGGAATAATGAATAAAGATTGTAAACTTAAGGGATTTGTGACAGAAAAAACTAATAATAACCACCAACACCGTGAACAAAGAATGCACCATATTTGAGGCAGGCAATTTGTGAATCCACCACCAGACCAGAGTCTAGTGAAACCAGCGAGGGCCTTTTGTATATTAGAGTCTTGGATATGCTCATAACCATTTCCAAATGTTGCACTTTCAAACACAGTTCACCATATGGACAAAATACACAATTGGATTTCTTTCTTAGGGGAAATATTTGTGGTATGTAGTGAATGAGCTCTCTGGTTATACACAGTTCACCATTGAGCAAAATGACATATCCAACAAGATCTGCTTGCATAACAAACTTAGCAATGAGTTGGCCAACAATTTTTATTCCAAGGAAGTGTTAAAGCGATTTCAAATCAAATGCTTTGATTATACTTTTGGATCTGAAATTGAATGTGATCATGAGTGTATTATGTAGGGATTGTGAAGTTGAGTAGCTTGTATTTAGGGACGTGAAAAGAGAAATAAGAAGCGATGACAAGTATGCATTGCAGGGAAGAAATGTGTACACCACTGGAGTTCATTTATCTGTGAATATGTTGGGGAAAACACAATGTAAGACAGGGTAAGATGAGATACTACCATTATCATCGCACCATCTCCAAATAGATCGCTGCATGGAATGGATGAAACAGTTGATGAGAAACAATGTGACATTGTTGGGAGGAACTCCATATGTATATGATAGTCCCATGAGCGTTGTTGCTATTTTGCACATATATTTCAGTGGACTCACAGCAAGGGAAAGTGGAGCCCTCAGCCAACAATGAAGTGGGAGGTACGAGGAGTGATAACACAACCCGTTGAACAAAATTTAGCTTAGCGAGTGAGAGGGCAATATGCAAGAAAGATAAATACACACTAACAATTCTAAGGGAACCGATTTAGCAACTCCCAATTCTAAGGGAAAGCGATTAGAGAGCTATTGGGTTGGTTTATTGGGGATTAGAGAGCTATTGGGTTGGTTTATTGGCTTATGGGGACTATCTCGATGGAAATCAAATTCAAACATAGCTACAAAATAATTCTTCATTGTCAAACAACAGACACAGGGAACAATTGAACTGCATAGCAAAATCACATAACAATGAATAAATTCACATATAACAACTCAAAATTTATCTTGGAAACCTAAATGGGAAAACCAAATTTAAATGGCACTCAATGTTTTTTTCATATCGACAATCTCTGATACAACGCTTTTATGGTTCTCTATGCCTATTCCTCTCTTGGCAAAAAAAAATCTCTGTGTTTTCTCCTATTTTATTTTTTGGAGTGTTTTTTCCTATTTTGTTTTTTCTTTTCATTTAATTTTTTTTGTTCTCTCACGTCTGTCTCATTCAACTTTTACATTTTCTTTGTTGCGATCTTCATAAATTGTTGAATTAAATTTGCAAGTGTAGGGTCTTACAACCATTCATGGGTTCGAATCCATTGACAAAGCATAATTGAAAGACAATTTCTACTTGTGTGCTAGAATTTGTGTGGAAGTGGAATTGGAGAAGGGTCTTTCAAAGACAATACAAACTAATATGGGTTGTTGGAATCATTTACACACATTGGATTACAAATAGATTCATCCAAATGCAATTCATATCACAAGTATGGACACTTTGCCAAAAATTGTCCAAAAACCCAAGGAAACATGTCTTCCCAAAAGTAGAATATGAATTCCACTAGTAATCAAGGACAACATCCTTTCAAATCAATCTCAAACAAGATGAAAAAACAACATTCCAAGGTAAATAAACAAAATCCATCCATCAGGAACAACATTATAGATATGAGGTTCTCAAAGTTACAGTGAAAGTGGGTAAGGATAGCGTAGAGGCAGACCCAACGATTAAATCCAATTGGGTCCTAAAGATGGACCAATGCATCCAAGGTCCCAATAGAAACAACAAATATGATCACAAAGGAAACGTAAATAGATCAAGTGCATAAGAAAAACTTCAAGAACATAAAGGGACTCCAATGGAGACAAGTAAGGAAACTCCTATGAACCCAACTCATTTGAATCCATTAGAGGAAGCAAAGGAGATAGAGCAAGAAGAAGAGGAATCAATGGAGGAAGCAAAGAAGACAAAAGAGACGGATGCAGTGGAACAAGACCCTCATGGTAAGCTCATGGTGCAATGAACGTGTTTCTCTGAGACTTTTGAATCACTATCGTTCATCAATGTCCTAAGGAAAATATTTCACCCCTCTCCTCTCACAAGGGGAAGGACCTGCAGGCCTCTTTGTTATACTTCTAAAATAGAGAGAGTAGTCTGGTATTTAGGTGGTTATTTTGAATTTTGGACATTTTTTGAAACTCTGGCTTTCAAAAAGCCTTTTTATGATTATATTACTATTTTGTCGAGAGTCGCTGCAACACTTAATACAATTATTACCCGTATCTATTAAAAATAAAATAAAAATAATAATATGGAACAAAGTAAGAGTAACAATGTGAAACAAAATTATTCTATCACATTAATTAGTTTATATAAATGTTTTTTATCCAAAATGGGTTTACATAGTTACAGTATGACTTAATTGATGTTCTAGAATTGGGAATATTGAGTTTGGGGTCTATAGGGGCTAGTTTGGGTCCAAATCACATTGACTAACTAGAATGGTAAATATTTTGTTTGAGGATGAAAGAAGTGGAATTTTGGAGTTTCTAACGTCGATGGCCTTAGGTCCTTTGCATGCTTACCATATTCTACACAAAGATAGCTTTCCAAGAATGGTTTTTTATTGCGAAACAAAGTTCGTATATGAAAGTTATGGCCCCAATAAAGTTGTATCACTTCAATTATTCCCCGCAAAGTCAAGTGGCAATGATTGTTAGCACACTATCACCCATGATGAGTTAGTAACATGTGGGAATCATCATGAAGCATCCAAGATGGTTTATAAACCTTAAACTTAAAACAATAGCCAAAAGAGGGACAATGGTTCATTTTTTTAGCCATATGTTGTTACATAGTATAAACATGAGTATGGAGGTGATGCTAACATGGTAGAGAGAAAGAGAAACCATATGTAATTGTAGCAGACCATAGTGTCTCATAGCTTTGTAGTAAGCATGTATTGTTTTATATTCCATATCATAATATCATTATAAAAAAGACAAAATGCAAATTTATTCATTTTTTGTTGGTTTTTTATTATCAAGGTTCTAAGGTAAATATTTGTGCCCCATTGTGTGGCTTGGTTATTGTAAAATATTTCATATGTTGTAGTAGTTAAAGAATTCGAATGGTGAGTTTGTATTTTTGTCAAAGCATTAAAAATACAAAAAGATAATCAAGTAGTAAAAGTATAGGCTCACTATAGTCGTTTTAAGTTTAGATATATTTTTGGTAAGCCAACCATTGGAATATCCAAGGTGGTTACAAATTAGTGTTAAGGTAGACCAACATTTGTTATATAGGAGGAATTGTTCATGATTTTTTTTTGTGACAAAAACGGTTATAGATTCTGTTGAAAAAAAAAAGGGTTGCAGCCTTGTTATACAGGAGGAATTGTTCATTTTATTTTTATTTATTTTTCTTTCTTAAAAAAAAAACGGTTATAGATTATATTGAAAAAAATGGCTTGCGGCCATGCCAAGTAACAATTACAAAAAAGAAGAAAAGTCTATGCCTCAGATACAAAAAAACCACAAGGTGAACATGTTTGCCCATATTTTTCAAGAGTCCAAAAGACACCTACTACAACTCGCGAGCGATATTGTCTAACCAACTATTGGAGTAAACATATAATTCAAAGACACATACTAAATCATGTAAACTAACTCATAAATTAAGATCATGGATTCTTCTAAACCTCTTCAAGCCAATGATTTTTCCAATCTTTTCCTCGTGCTCCTAGGAGGTCTAATGTCTACTATTTTCACTTAGATGAGCATTGAATTGCATATAGGCCGAGGATGTTCTAGAAGAAGAATTAGGCGGAATAAGGGGAACCGAGACCAAATCTAGAATATCAAAATGAGACACCATCCTTTAAATCATTTGTTTAACAAAGTCAACCTATAGCGAAATCTCCATATTCCTACTACGTTGGACACCCATAAATGCATCTACCTCCTTTTGCCAATTTATCAGGTCGACTACATGCCTTGTCATGTCTATTGTATATGTGTGCCTTGTAGAACTCATCCTTTCAATTTTATTCTCCAACTCTGCCTACCAATTATCCTATCTAATTGTGCATTGATAACAACACAATGTGCTGCACTCACCTCCTTTAGAAAGTATTTGTTGGGTAGGTGTTATAGTCTTTGCATGTGTGTGTGGAAGTGCATCTAACGATCCCATCACCTATCACTCTTTGTGGGCATGTGCATCGGGCGATTTGGGGGGGGGGTGGGATTCGAGACCAATTGTACCAATTTCTTATAGAATGAAATGTACACATCTAGAGGAACAAGTCATACACACAAAAAGGATGAAGAGTTTCGGGGTGGGGCAAGCTTAGAGCTTGATCAAGGGAATTTCTCTACAATCTCCAAACTTCCTTGACACTTATAGAAAACTCAATCCAAACTTCATCAAGATCCCCTAAAAAATTATGTAAATGGTTTCTACCTTCAACAATCAACCCACACTAACAATCCACCTGAATGTCATATGAAATATATTAATTAGCACACTGCAAGGTGTAATAACTCGAGCCATGTTCTATCAATCCATTGTCATCATGAGAGGAAACTTTACCTTCTAACCACATATTCCTATCATTTCAACCAGGCCTTAGATCTTATGGGGGGATATGAAATATTGTCCCCTCATTTATAATACAATGCCCATAGTTCAACAACACACCTTGATTTGCTCGTTGGTTTGCTAACTCACTCTAATGACAAAGCACATGAAAAAGGAAATTTTATCAAATTCCTTAATCTCATGTTTAGCTCTTCTTACCATTCAAGCCAGTGAGGGACGGTTTATTATTGTTTTCCTTTGGATAGCTCTAAGTGTTATGATAGAGTCGCCTACTATAGTGGATTCCTTTACTTGCTGAGATTTGAGAATCGTGATTCCTTTGTAGAGAGCATGAATCTTAACTTCATTGTTCATTTCTATCCCAAATCCCTAAGCAAACTTAGTTTCTTGATTTCCTTTGGAGTCTAATATGAATCCCCTCTCTCTCTTGTCACCCCACTATTCACGTGTTACTCCACTCAAGAACATGAAGTTCCAACATAGAGATATGCCACAAAGATTGCTAACCTAGCAAGATAACTTAATAAAATGGTGAAGAATTTTACATTTAGGCATAATAATGGCATTGACATGAAACATTTTTTTATCGCAATACTAAGTGCAACATGGCATATCTAGAAAAAACAACCAATTTAGAGAAACAATCAAAATCGGTAGACTACAAAACTCAAGAAACACCAACGAAATAAGAAATATAACATAAATCCTCTCAATTTAATCATAATTGGAGCTAAACTTATTGACATTTCTCATAAGCATTTTAAACCCCATAAAATAGAGAAAGATTTATAAACATAGAAAAAATTAAAGAAGGATTTGTAATGATTGACTAGGTTTCTTACATGGGTTGGAATTTTTTTAACTATATGATTTAGCAATGCTACTATGGAAAAACCAAAACCAAATACTTTTCTCTAGCTTTCTAGAAGTAAACTATGTGTAAGTCATATGCTTTGACCAAACCAAAATTCTTTTCTTTGTGTCTTTTCAACCTTTATCACCAGAATTCGACAAAATAATTATTGGTGAAATCACAATTTCAAATTGCTTAAATTACATTTTTGAATGCATAAATTGATTCAGCGCCCTCAAAACCCCCCAAGGCACCCAAAATATGTAATCTAAACCACTAAAATCTGCAATTACATCCATCTCTATGAATTTCTAGCTGAATTTTGGACAAATCTCATCGGAAAAAATTAACCTTCCAGATAAAGGTAAAAATATAAAACATTTAGACTACATCTTATTCTTCTATTCCCAAAATTTATTTCTCATTGAATCTTGCTTCCAATTGAATTAAGGTCACCCACGTTGATCCTATTTTAACCTTTATTTAGAATTTTATTCCCTTAACTTTTACCCTATTTAATCCTCCTTTGCCTTTTCTGTATTCTCGGAATTTATTTTTCCGGTTCTTTCCATTTTATCTACTTATGTCCTTTTGAACTTTGGTCAACCTCTCTTTTTATCCTAATCGCTCTTTAATTTTACTCTCAACTTGATTCAATTTTCCTTTAAATTGCACTCACAATTTAACATTAAATTTACCTATGGTTCCATATTTATCCTTTTCTTCATATTTTTTTCCCTTTATTGGTAAGTGTAGACCTTAATTACATTAATCTTAATGCCCATAACCATGCACCCAATTTTAAATGGATTTTTTCAATGATTAATTTTTAATAGTTATTATTATTATTATTTCTAACGGTCATCCAGTATTTTTATTTATTATCACCGACATTTGTTTTATCATTACTACAATTTGGATTGTCTTGTCTCTAATGATGGGTGGAATGTCCACTCGAAACCTTTTTACTAAATAAGTGTTGATATTTTACTTATACAACTTAGCAGTTACGGGTCTTCTTTTTACAATTTCACATTAGCTGCATATATAAGATCATTGAAAGAGAGGCAATCACATAAACAAGAGAGACACAAAGATTATCCTGGGAAACCCTCTAGGGGAGAAACCCCAAAAAACTTCCTCAATATAGATTAGCCAACCAAGAACAATGTTTCTCTCCAAGAGAGAACTAACAAAGCAGAAGATCCTCCTCTACTCCTTCACTAGGGAAGAATAGTGCATCGCTTAACCAAGAGATACAAAGAGATAGACCAAAACCCTCCTTAACGTCACACCTAGTTGCAATAGCTTCTCCTCCAAGACTTGTGCACTTTTACTCTTGTTACAAAGCTCTTGAGTGAATGAATAAGTGAGGCGCCAACCTCCCTTATAAATAGTAGTATGGCCTCCTTAAATTAGGTCTGGGACGACCTGTCAATTTACCCTCTTAAATTACATTTAATTGTCAAGGCACAATAGGGTCGAATTTTACAAAGGCACAATAGGGTTGTCTTAATAAATATACTATAATAACATTATTTAGGGTTTGTCTTGGTCAAATACAATAAGGATATCTTCCAAATCTACTCAATCTTCAACACTCCCTCTTAGAAAGGAAGGTATTCTTCTTGTCATGATCATCATCTATGCTTCTATGCTTCTGCATACTTGGTCATTGTCTTGTTGTCAATCATAGATCTATATATCATAGGAAGTTATGCACTTTCACTGAAATAATGTACCAGCTTGCGTTGGGGTTACCAACCTACCCTGGGGTAGCGCACCATCCTATGTTGGGGTAGCGTACCAGTCTGCGTTAGGGTTACCAACCTACGTTGGGGTAGCGTACCAACCTGTGGTAGGGTAACATACCATCCTGCATTGATGTTACAAACTTGTGTTGTGGTAGAGTACCAACTAGTGTTTGGGTTACCAACCTATGTTGGGGTAGCGTACCAACTTGCGTTGTGGTTACCAACCTGTGCTGGGGTAGCATACCAGCCTACGCTGGGGTTACCGACCTGCGCTGGGGTATATCATCACTTCCATCTACTGGGGAATGCATCACCTCCCTCTATTGGGGATCACATCACCTTCCTCTACTGGGGATCACTTCCCGCTTCTGGGGAACACATCACTTCCCGCTACTAGGGAACACATCACTTCCCGCTTCTGGGGAAGTATTTCTGGATCACTCCAAGCTTGTCTCTGAAAAACTTGAATTTGACTCTAGATAGGGGCTTGGTCAACACATCTGCTACTTGTTCGTCGGTGGAAATATATTGGACATTTACTACTCCCTTTTGTATCATCTCACAGATATAGTGATAATTGATCTCGATATGCTTGGACTTGTCATGACACACTGGGTTCACTGACAACTTTATGCAACTCTGGTTGTCATAAAAGATACAAGTTTCCTCCAACTCGAGATAAACAATTCTACAATCAACTTTTGAAGCCACACTACTTCAACACAAGCTAATCATCCTGCTACATACTTTGCCTCTGCAAAACTGAGTGCAATATAGGTCTTCTTCTCACTGAGTCACAAGATCATAGCTAATCCCATATGGATGTACTTTTCCGGTCTGTGACACTTCCTACCCAATATGAATCTGCAATCTTATCTCACACTCTGAGATATATCTGGGTACATAATCGATCATACCCTTTAGATACCTCATCACATGTTTTTCCATAGTCAGGTGAACATGGATTTCACCACAAAACATATATATGTCCTCGTGTTCTTCAAATATATTAACGAACCAATTTTTCACATCACATTGTACCAAACGGGTACACTTGCTCAGTTGCAACTCAATCTTCACAATCATGTGCTAGTTCTATGTGCTTTCTGCAAAGCACTATTTGTTTCACTGTCTGAGAGTATGTCCTCTACTCTTTCTGCAATTGTTCCTTCTAGAATTGGGACTTTGCACTTACAGTTGCTTTTTTTGAAACTGAGAAAGACTGCTCCATTCTCATTGTAGCTTCTGAACTCTGAGGGTATCTCTTCTACTCCATCACGATAACATGTTCATTTTCTCCCTCTGAATCTCATACTTCATCAACCTCTTTTAATGGATAATGGTTGTTCTGTATATACTTCTTTTGATTACTAGATCAAGTGCTCATCATAGTCTTCTCCCTCTTGCTGGGAGAATCCTCTAGATACAAATTAGGCTTGTATATATTTATATTGTTAACTGCAACATGCTTGATTTGTTAGATCAATCTTGGAAGTCACCACTGAATTTCCTTATGGTCTCAAGGAAAAATCTATATCCCAGTCCTTCTGATTGGCTTCCTCCTCTATCACTGAATCAAGGGAATCTTCCCAGGAGATTTCACATCTCCTAGAAGTCTTTGAAGCTACGATCTAGTCTTCTCAAATCATGGCATCTATCTATCAGTCCTGGAAGATGTCCCTTTTTCCCATCTGATCCTCTCTGAGATCGGGCTCATTATGAGTTTCCATGCTCCCTCTGAAGCTTGACTCCCTCCGAGTCTATATAATCTTCGAAGCCATATGTTCCCTTTGATATGGCTCATCAATGTTATATGGCTTTGCATCTTGCAAAGTGTCACGGGACCATGATGGTTTCTTCCTAGTTACTGCGTTGATTCTGGGTAGGCCCTTCTGGCTCTACTAACTCTTCCTGATGATCTGAAGAGTGATCAAATGCACTAGAGAGATTTTTTATGTCATCTTTGGAGCCTTTTTCTCCCCGTGATCTCTCTCCATATGAGATGTTTTGTATCTAGAAAAAATAGCTTCTTCTTCTTCTTCTTCGATACATGGATGTATACGGTCATGTATACAACTTGAATAATATACTCCATGTCTCACCTAATATATTATCTCTTGCAACTGTCACTATAGCTCCCTCGAGGTTATCACCAGTGACCTACCCGGAACAACAACAACAACAAGGGAGAAACAATAGACAATAATAACACTCTTTATAATAATAATAAAAACAATAGCGAGAACAATCGTCACAGTAGCTCCTTCGGAGCTATCACTTGTGACCTACCTGAAACAAGGGTGAAAAGTAAGAAATACAATAATAAGAAATGAGAGCAACATTCTTCCACTGTTGTGATCAATCATTCCTCCATGGTAACCTGGAAACAAAACAAGAAGTTTCTCCTAGAGGAGATGTTAGTTATATCTAGTAAATGATTACAATAAGCATTCATCTCAATAGTGCTCACAAGCTACCAAGTATTCAATAATAAAACTTTTCAAATATTGCTATCACAACTATAGTGTTTAGTAGTTATCTAACTTGATATGTGCAAATTTGAATCTTATCAATTTAATCAATCAAACCTAGAACCTGGAGTCTTGTTCTCAAGAATGAGTGTAAGTACATACCTCTGACAGTATTGACAGATAGTGGCACCATCCGACAACAGTGGCAAGCAATAATGAACCTTTAAAACTTCAAAGGTGCTGCAACTTGTAATCTAAAGGTAGCTGGAGATTTTCTAGGGTAAGGCGCATTAGAACAATAAAAATTAGTCCCAACACTTCAAAAAAACTTTCATTGCAACTGGTACTGCAACTACCATGAAGGAACTGACACGAAGGAACTGGCACTGCAACTGCAACTGCAACTACAACTTAGGGTTTTAACAAAGTTACCAACTTAATGAGAACTGTTGTTAGGGACCTAACCTACCTAACCACTCAAGTGGGTAGAATAATATATTTCCATGTAATAAAGGTCAATATTAATAAGGTCTAGCAATAAGGAGGAATAATTCAATTGTAAGAAGACCTAATAAAATCTTCCGCTTCTAGAAGGATCTTCCTCTAGATTGTTCTTTTGGATAGATAGATTTAGTATAAATAAGAGTAGAGGGTATGAGAAGTTTTGTTTTGGAAAATTATTGTAATAGATCTCTGCTCTACTGGAGGTTGCCCCCTCAAAGAGGTAAGTGAACATTGTTTCCTATCAATAAAGGTATAATTTTGGTGTTGTGGTTCCATATAATTTATTGTTCCGTTGTTATCTCTGCAATATTTATGTATTTTGCTGATATAATAGATTTGGTACCTTACAAGTGGTATCAAAGCACTTTCCTTGGCATAAAATTGTGGGTTAAATTTTTTTCAAGGTAGAGACATATTCCAACATCTTAAAGCTACAAAGATCTGTCATTACGTGCATAAACCCGTGGTTGGGGAGTAATACACGCAAGAAATACAAGAGGTACTCAACATATGTTGGCCACCCTTGTAACCCTTGTTGGTACCCCTTCGAGTGGTAGCACATCAGACAACACCTATATA
>JASDQU010102885.1:27807-45380 GCA_032191745.1 Picea mariana | reverse complement strand
ATATATATATATATTATATTATAAAAATATAAATAATATATTATAATATAATGTATAAATAATCAATAATCAATAATTAATTAATTAATGAAAAGACCTTAATGGAAAAGACATGTCCATTAATGAAAATGAACTACCACCCAAGTATATATATCAGGCCCTCAATTGTAAATACAATATATCATATACAATATCATCCCATACATATATTTACTTACTATTTTCAATTGAGATTTTCAGTGTATAATTATTCTATGATAACAGTATAATAAGGTAATAATTATCAGATCTGAAGATAAAAAATTCAACATGGTATCAAAGCTTTCAGAGTCTTTTCTGATGCTAGTTAAAAGCCTTAAGTGCCAGATCTGATAGATTTGCTTTGGATCTTTTATTTTTGCAATTGTACGATCGTGGTTGCAAATGTCCTATGCACACAGGGTGACCGCATTCCCTTTGGTCGTGATTTTCCTAATTACAAGGTGTAACCGCCTTAAGGACTGATTTCTCCTAGAAGACATGGATCTTCTTCATGAAGACCAAGGACGAGGTCTTCAACAAATTCCAAGAGTTTAGGGCTCAGGTAGAGAAACTGACACGGAAGAAGATCAAGGTGTTGAGGTCAGATAATGGAGGAGAGTATACTTCCATTGACTTCAAGTGATTTCTGAAAGGAAGCAGGGATCAAGAGGGATTTCTAGTACATATCCACAGATAAGCAGATTGTGGACATTCTCACCAAGCTTCTATCTAGATTGAAGTTTTGAATACTTCAGAGAGGAGCTTGGCATGATTCACAATGTCTCCCTCGCTGAGAGGGAGTGTTGATGTTTTTCCAGTTAGCAACATCGAAAAAACGTTCTCCCAGATTGGCCATGCTGATTTGATCAAGGAAGAATGATACATGCACTCACGGGGCTTTGCTAGTGGTGAATGGAACAAACATAGCCTTTCTCCTTAGTCATGCTGATTTGACTAGGAACTTGATAAAGAATCGAGATGAAACATCGGGCATACATTCACCCAGATTGGTCATGTTGATTTGACCAAGGGAAAATGATACATTCACTCACAGGGCTTTGCTAGTGGTGAATGGCCCAAGTGTAGTCTTTCTCCTTAGTCATGTTGATTTGTCTAGGAGTGATAAAGACTCGAGATGCTAGATGCTAGTTGATGTCTCAACATCGGGCATATATTCTCCCATATTAGTCATGCTAATTTGACCTTGAGGAAAAATGATACATTCACTCATGAGGTTTTGCTAGTGTTGAATAGCCCAGGTGTAGTCTTTCTCCTTAGTCATGTTGATTTCACTAGGAATGATAAATACTCAAGATGCTAGATTCTAGTTGATGTTCCATCATTGGGCAGACATTCTCCCAAATTGGTGATGCTGATTTGAACAAGGGAAAATGATACATTCACTCATGGGGATTTGATAGTAGTGAATGGCCCAAACGTAGTCTTTCTCCTTAGTCATGTTGATTTGATAAGGAGTGATAAAGACTCGAGATGCTAGATGCTATCACATGAGGACCCAAAGTGAGACTGACCTTAGAGAGAGTCAATTGGCTTAGAGGGAGATACACAAAGGGATTCCCCCCTCAGTCTCAAGTGGGAGAGAGACATCTCCCAGGACTGACAGACATGTGTCATGAGTCTAAGGAGAAGTTTGTATACTTTAGAGACAATCTTGGCGTGATGCAAAATGTTTCCCTCGCTGAAAGGGAGTGTTGATGTTTCAACATCGGGCATACATTATATATATATTTATATTATATTATAAATAATATATTTATAATATAATGTATAAATATAAATAATTAATAATTAATTAATTAATGAAAATACATTAATGAAAAAGACATGTCCATTAATGAAAAGGCACTACCTCCCAAGTATATATATCGGTCCCTCAATTGTAAATACAATGTCTTATATACAATATCATCTCATACATATATTTACTTACTATTTTCAATAACTATTAGATCTAAAGATAAAACTTTAGCATGGAAAACAATAAAAAATTATCTTTGAAAGGACAAATGTTAATAAAAGTATGAGAGTAGAGCACTTCTAATCTTTATATTAAACTCTTTCATGCGAAAAGTTGTTGATGTATAAGTTTACTTAGGACAAGTAGGACATGTCATCTTTCTTGGTTGTTTGTGGACTCACACCATGTGCTTCTTTGACTTCTCACTAGAGTGGGTGAATTTCTCAACCATCTCCTTGTATTATTACTTCAATGAGTGAATTATCCATGTACCTCCATCATTGTTGTCTCCTCTCATCCTATTATAAATAGAGGAGCTCTTCATTGTAATAAAGAAAGCATATCTAATAGATCATTCTCTCTTTTGTAGAAGGTTGTTGGTATTTGTAGTTGTCTTGTTGTGCCTGTGATATTGTTTTTTTCTCAATATCCACATGGTATCAGAGCAACTCTGCAATACCCTTCTCATATTTTTACGAGAGATTTGCATGTTGTCAGATTTACAAGACCACTCCTTGTTAGGGTTTGTAAAGCGCTGGTTCTTTTTCCAACCAGCGGTTCTCTTCTAATCCTTTTGTATTTTCTCAAAGCCCTTTATCTGTTCACCAATGCCCTTCTCTTTAATCCATCATTGCTTCATCCCAGATTGACAAGAAACACCTGTTTGCAAATTGGGTAGTCGTTCCATTCGAAATCCAAGATTTTTGTCCCATGCAGGCCCTTTCTAATTGCCTTGCTATAAATTACTATGTTGGACGAAAACAGAACGTGCAGATTGCCCTAGCCTAGGCGTGAAATTTTCGACTGGGGACAAAACAAGTTTAGTCCGTTGATCTGAAGGTCGTTTGATCAATTGGTTCGTTGGTGGGCACTATCCACAATTCCGAGAGGAAATCAAAGGTGCAGCAAAGCGCCCAGCTTGTCCAGCTCGTCCGAAGGGCCTCTATGCTCAGTCGCCTCACGAAATTTGGAGTTATGGGGTTTACTCTTTCAATGATAGTTCTTTCTTTCATGGTTGCCATTATTTTGACTACTTCATTTTGCTGCTCCAACAGTTGAACTTGACGGTGACGCTGAAGGAAGGAATCGAGCTTGAGAATGGCCACAATTCTCTTGCTCTCAAAATTCAAAATCTTCCATCATTGTTACACGCAACACAGCCACTTCCCCTTTGTCAAAATCTCAATGTATTGTAACCCAATCTTTGTCACTACCAGTGAAAAGTTAGTCGACGGTCGTTAAGGACGATAGACGATGGTCTGGGTTTGTTTTTATTAATTCCATTTGGATACCTGGTTTTGTAGTCTAGTCGATTGGATGCCCAATGGCAGATTGGTGCGGATTATCCACATTCTGAGGCTTCGCTTAAGGGTGCCAGCACAAGTTAAGGTAATCATGGAACGTCCCTCCTCCACATCGTTTGGCTGATCAGAATCATACCTCAACGACCAAGGCATCTCCATTTGTGTTACTTTATATCTCCAACACTTTGTGTTTGCCAGCTGGAGATACTGATGAGACCGTGCTACGTGTGCCTTAGTGATACGTACTAGTATTTGAAGAAATTGTAAAGTAGTTGTAAATTCTGTGTTTTTTTTTATTGGAACTCTCTGATTTAAGCTCGAGCTTCCAACCTTTCTATTGTAAACAAATTACATAGACACAAATCTGTGTTATCATTGTACTCTTTATTATAAATGGTGGAGTTAAGGATTGTTGAGTTCCTAACTCCCCATAACTATCATACATGGAAACTTAAGATACAACAATTGTTGCAATCAAAAGGGCTCTGATAGATGTTCGCTGAGGTTTAACCTATGTTCACTAAGGAAATTAAGAGGTTCACCTAACCATGGGCCTCATTGGTTTTCATGTGTCACATAGCTTGTTGTTCTACATAGTTGATTGTAAAAATCTGAAAGCAAGTTGGGACAAATTGGCTTCCTTATTTGGAAATGTCAATGAATTTCGATCCCTACAATTGGAAGCGGAGTTGTTATCACTGGTACCAGATGAGCATGCATCCATTGAATACTATCTTACCAAATTCAGGCTACTTGTGGCACAGCTAAAAGGGAGTGGAAAAACTAAATCAGATGAAGAGTGCATCTTCTTGATTTTATCCAAGCTAAAAGGTCCGTATCATGTATTTTCTTCTGCATTTTATTCTAATATGGATGCACTGGAAAGTGTGTTTAAAATTCCTTCCTTTGAGATTTTTTGTGAGCGTCTTACTAGAGAACAATCTAATATTACTCAATTATATTCTCTTTCCGGCTCTAACAATAAGGCTCTTGTGGCTCATACCTCCAAAACTAAGCACAAGACTCAGTATAAGCAGAAGCAAGATTTTTCTCAAGATGGTGAGTCTACCTCTAAGCCTCAACAGAAAACAAAACCTTTTCCTCCATCTTCCAAGTCTAGTGAGTCTTCCTCCAAGACAAGAAAGAAGAAGTCAAATGACACTTGTAGTTTTTGTGGCGGACTTGGGCATGTAGAATCTAAATGTTGGTTGAAACTTGAAGCTTTGAATGAATCCATGAGGAAACATAATATTTCAGTGCCCAAATCTTCTTCTACTAGGAAATGACATGATTTATCATCTCAAGCATTGCATGCATCTTCAAATAGAAGGATAGTTGATTCTGTAGCTTCACGCCACATGACTCATTCTCATGAGTTGTTGGCTTCTACCTCTGAATGTAGCATTTCACAAATTGCAGTTGGAGACTCTACACAACTGGATGTTTTTGGATCCGACACAATGCAGTTAGATAAAGGGTGCATTAATGATGTTATTCTTGTTCCTGACATCTCTGCAAATATTCTCTCTATCTATCAGATTTGTCATTCTTGTAATGGGAAAACATTATATTTTTCTCCTAATAATGTAATCATTCTAGAAATACAAAATCCAGACATTGTTGTTGCATATGGAAAAGTAGATCATAGTTCTCGACTATATAAGTTTGCTTCTTTTGAATATTCCTTAGGTTCCTCTTTTATTGCACATGTCGATGCTTTGAGTAGGATTTGGCATGAAATATTTGGACATCTCAACTATAGATATTTGCAGCAGTTGAGCACACAAAAATCGGTGCTTGATCTTCCTAAAGTTTCTTGTACTGATGGAGTTTGTCCAAGTTGTGTCCTTGGAAAACAACATCAAGATCATTTTCCTAAAGGAAAAGCATGGCATGTTGTAACACCTCTTGATTTGGTACATAATGATCTCATGTCATTTCCAACTCGCTCATTTTCATGGGATAAGTATGCACTCGCTTTCATTGATGACTTTTCATGTCACTCTTGGGTGTACTTTCTTAAGTATAAGAGTGAGGTCTTCGCTACTTTTAGGAATTCAAGGCTTTTGTTGAGAAGCAGTCATCTCTTTCTATCAAGAAACTACACACAAATAATGGGGGGGAGTATGTCAATCACTAATTCACAGATTTTTGTAGAGAACATGGCATTCAACATCAACTCATTGTTCCCTACAACCCTGAACAAAATGGTGTTTCCAAAAGAAAGAACTGAACACTGAAAGAAATGGAAAATTGTATAATTCAGTCCAAGAACGTGGCACATTCCTTCTGGGATGAAGCAATAAACTGTGCAAATTACATTCAGAATAGGATGCCTTATCAGGCAGTACTGCATAAGACTCCAGAGGAAGATTGGAGCCATGTTAAGCCTGATGTCTCTACTTTTAGATTATTTGGCAGTCCATCATGGGCCTTAATTCCAATTGAAAAACGCAAAGCTATGGAGAATAAAATCCAACCATTGATATTTGTTGGTTATTGTGAGGACATAAAAGCATATAGGTTATTTGAACCTATTATTAAAAAAGTGTTATTTTGAAGAGTTGTTCATTTTGATGAAGGATTCAACCCCACATCAAATACTTCTCCATCTTCAAATTGTCATGCAGACAATGGTGTTGAACATGTTGACAATTTTTCTTTAGAAGATGATGAAGACCTTTTTGAAGTTTAACATTAACATCAACGAGAAGAAAATCTACCACCTGCATCAATAGAGCATGAGCATCTTAAACATGAACACCTTGATCAAGAACTACATCTTAGAAGGATCCTTTGTGAGAGAAAGAGGCCTGACAGGTATGGCTATGAGACAACTGATTTCAACTATTCTTCCTCAACCTCTTTCCCTATTCAGTCACAAACAATAGGTGTCTCTTTTTTTATTCATACTATCTCAAATGATCCACAAAAATTTTCTAACGCTATTGGGATACTTGAATGGGATGCTGCCATGACAGAGGAGTATTATTCATTGATGAAGAATCACACATGGGATCTCATTTCTCTTCCAAAGGGACAAAATCTAGTTCATTGTAAATGGGTCTATAGGACCAAATATGCAGCAGATGGCTCTGTTGACAAGCATAAGGCACGTCTTGTGGCCAAGGGTTTTTCACAAGTTGAAGGGATTGATTACTCTGAGACTTTTTCCCATGTTACCAAATGAATTCTATACGCCTTGTGCTTTCACTTGTTGCTTCCCAATGCTGGTCAATCTACCAAATGGATGTAGAGATTTCCTTTCTACATGGTGATTTAGATGAGGAAATCTACATGGAGTAGCCTCCTAGTTTTGTGCAGGATTCTTCTCTTGTTTGTAGGCTCCGACATTCTTTGTATGGTCTCAAACAAGCCCCTCGAGATTGGTATGAGAAGATGGATAGTTTTCTGATTTCTTTCGGATTTGATCATTGTCATTCTGATCCTATAGTTTACACTCAGAAGAAAGGTATTGATCTCTTGATTTTGGTTCTGTATGTGGATTATTTAATTCTCATGGGGAGTTCTTACTCTATGATTCAAAGTATTCAGCAAGCATTGATGGTACAATTTGATATGATAGATCTGGGACTTCTGCATTATTTTCTTGGTTTACAGGTTCTTCAGTCTTCTGAAGGAATCTCCATTTTTCAGCAGAAGTATGCACTTGATTTACTTCAACACTTTGGCATGGTTGATTGTAAACTTTCCCCTAATCCATTTCAATCAGGAGTTACCCTTTCTGCCAGTTTCTCCTCACCATGTGTTAATCCTTCGTTGTATCGAAAATTGGTTGGGAGTTTGTTGTATCTAACTCATACACGTCTTGACATATCTTTTGCAGTAGTAATTGTCTCTTGATTCTCTCAAGATCCTCATGAGAGTCACTGGAAGGCAACAAAGCGCATTCTGAGGTACATTCAAGGTACTACCAATTTTGGCATTCAATACTCTTCTGGTGCTTCTTAGCTTGTGGGATTCACTAACTCTGATTAGGTTGGTCTGGTTGATGATCGAAAGTCCACAGCTGTATTTGTCTATTGTCTTGGTTCCGCACCTATTACATGGTCTTGCAAAAAGAAATCTACAATTGCTTTATCCTTTGCGGAAGTTGAGTATCGTAATGTATTTCTTGCTAGTCGGGAGGTTCTTTGGCTTCGACAGCTACTAACAGAGTTTGGCATTCATCAAGATCATCCCACCACTCTTTGGTGTGATAATCAGAGTGCCATACACATTTCTTGCAACCCCATGGAACATCAACGGACCAAACACATTGAGATCCACATGCACTTCATTCGCCAACTCATCCAGGATGGTGTTATCAGTCTGGAGTATTTTATTATTGAAGTGCAAGTTGCTGACATCTTCACTAAACCTTTGGCATCACCTCTTTTTCTTCATCTACGATCGATGCTTGGGGTGAAGGAATTTTTCTCTGGGGGGTTATCTTGAGACCTCCTACCTTCACTTTTTTTATGTTTTTTATGTTTTTTTTGTTTTTCTCTTTAGGGGAGGAGTTTTTTCCAACGGGTTTTCTCCTTTCTCCACTTATGAGAGTTTATATTGGGTACCTTAGCATGCCTAGTATCTAGAACCCATTTTTTGAGGTTTTTGTACTTCCCTAAGTTGCACTTATGGGGGGGTGTTGATGTATAAGTTTACTTAGGACAGGTAGGACATGTCATCTGTCTTGGTCGTTTTTGGACTCACACCATGTGCTTCTTTGACTTCTCACTGGAGTGGGTGAATTTCCCAACCATCTCCTTGTCTTATTACTTCAATGAGTGAGTTATCCATCTACCTCCATCAATGTTGTCTCCTCTCATCCTATTATAAATAGAGGATCTCTTCATTGTAATCAAGCAAGCAGATCTAATAGATCATTCTCTCTTTTGTAGAAGGTTGCTGGTCTTTGAATTTGTCTTGTTGTGCTTGTGATATTGTTTTTTTCTCAAAATCTACAAAAGAAACATGGCTTTCCATGCCAAAAAAAATGTGGCTTTGTGTATTTTTTCTTGTCATTGATAATATTCAACTATATCCTCTAATCAAATTAGGATGAGGGAATTTTCGTCCAACTGGTGGTTATGCAGTTGCTAAGTTTGTTGCTAGGATATTCTTCTCTTGTACCCATTTCGTGTCATTTAACAAAGTTGTTTATGTTTAATCCCTTGAAAATTATTATGAACGTTGTTTTAATGAGTGTATTCAATTGGTTTGAGTGTTTGATAATATGAAAAATGGCAAGGGAATGGTGTAAATAGTATGTGAAACGATATTACTAATTGTGCTATCACTAATTAACACAATATAGCAATGATAAGTTATGAATTAACATAATATGGTGAGTTGTGAATTAGACATTTTGATCACTCATTTACATTATATTGTGATATGAGGGTTAGACTATATGGTCTAAGTCATTTACATTATATTGTGATATGAGGGTTAGAATATATGGTCTAAGTGGGTGGAAACAATCTAATGTGGTTCAATGAGTGAAAATGGGACCGAGTCCATTTTATATGGTATGACATGGTCTTTTCAAGTGGATTTAGTCACTTCATATTGTATCACTTTTTCTAATTTTGGATAACTTTCAAAGGTTAAAAAAAAATTAAGTGGTATGAGCAGAGTTGTGTTGTAGTGTTTGAATTTTTGACATTATTATTCACATATGCTTATCCCTCAGAGGTTTTGTTGTATGATCTATTCTTGTTATACGTTCATGCATGACTTTCCCAATGATGATATGATATTTCTATAGGTTCACCTTCTTTGAGTTTCCCCTACCTTTCACCTTCTTTGAGTTACCCTTACCTTAGTTATACCTTAGCATATAGGTATGGCCTCTTAGGGACATCTAGTGCTTTAGTAGGGTCCATCATTTCCTTCCCTCACTTGGTCTTTGGCCCTTTGTACATCATCAATTCCTTACTCTTTTAATCATTCCCCTTTCCCCAATTTTATATATCTTTATTTATAACACTCCTTATTTCTAGAATCATTGGCATGAGCGTGGTGATACTTTAAGTGTCAAATATTTGAAAATTATCCTTAGATCTCTTTCCCTCTACCTTTTCTCAATCTATTGACAATGAGATGTATCATTTAAACTGTAATGCTTTGATAGCCTTGGAGAAACATTTTGGATCCCTGAGTGGGATTCTTAAGTAAGATATGGAGAGGTAATATAATTCATGTTATCCTTATATCTATGCAATAGGGATTATGCTCTAACATCCACTCAGTCACACACTTTTTGCATGGTTTGAGAAATAGAGCGAGTAATCAATGTCCTCAATAAAAACCACATACTTGGTGGTCTTGATGAGAAATTTCCTTTAACTTTTTGTTTGTATCAACCTTAGGAATCTCCAAACTATAAACTATAGACATCTTAACCTACAAAATAAGCAATGGGTGCAATCATTCTAGATTTGCGTGTTCCTGGAGCCTTATAAAGCAAGTAGAATCTATTCATGGATTTTATAGTGTTTTAATAGAATTAGCCCTATCAATAAAGGTATCAAGGTGTAAGATGATTTCTTCTTTTCTATTGATATCTACAATAAACATGACTCTGATTGTAAAGCATGATTTTGATATGCTCGACATATGAATCTAAGTTGTAATGTTCACTTATCATATGGATACATAAAAAAAATCTTGTCTTATATGGGTGTCCACAAAAAAGTTTGATTTTGACATTCTATCTAAAATTTGATATTGTCATTTAAAACACTATAAAACTCCTCCAAAGAAAGAAGTATGGCTTAGTGTTTATGATTTTTAGTTTTTATTTATAATATAAACATAATCCATAAGAAGGTTACATTTAAAATTACAAAGTATGATTATTATTATTTTCTATTGAAATTACAACTTATTTATATGATGATTTATTAACTTTTAATATTGTAAAAAATTGAAAGATCAATATTTTATTTTAAATAATTTTGTTTTATTTAGTTTAGTTTTTTCATTAAATTATAAATATCCTGTAACTTTTTATCGTGGAAGGGTTTAGTGAAAATATATCCTTCAACTTGAAATGAAGAGGAACCTGTAAGGTCTCCCATGGCACCCACCGAGTGTGCGCACTCTTTGGGCAAACTTGGGGATGAGTCCGGCAATAGAACACCAAGGGGCATGCGATCAGTTGGGCGAACAAAGACATGTGGGTGTGAGAGGGGCACCTTAGGCGCATGATGGTGGCGTACGACACCAAGAGGGCACACATTTTACTGACCTTAGAATGATTGACATAGACTTGTGTTGTGTTTGGGCAAGGGTCGGGAAATTTGGGAGCATGCCCAAGAGTGGACACATCTTCCCTCAACAACATGGGTGCATCGGAGAGGTTGGATGACACCATAGAAACACCCACGAGGAGACTCAACACAAATAAAGGGGTGTGTACCCAAGCATGGGGCACGTCGGTCCAAGAGACATGATGGTTGATGGGCACACAAGCTTGTTTGGGCGCACCGGTTCCACGAAGGGGCATGACGAGTCATTTGAGTGTGGGTTCACGAAGGGGCACAACACACCCAAAGGATGTGACGTTTCACATTGGTGACCCTTGGAGTCCGTATAAGAGCACAAGGGCACACAACCAAGGAAGGCATATTTTGACAAGAGATTTGGAGAGGGCAAGTTTGAGGCAAAATTCTGAGGCAAGGAAGAATTTCCAAGATGGAAGACAAGTAGCCAAGGGTGGGACACTCTAGGATATTTTGCGGAAGTATGGAAACACGGGTCTGTTGGAGGCATGTGTGAGGCAGAACCAAAATCTGTGTTAACTTGGTGAAGTCTGTAGTAACGAAGGGACAACAAGTCTGTGGTTGAGGGAACATCTGAGGTGCACCGCGAGAGGTTGTGAAGATGGTTGCAACAAAGAGTCTTGGTCTGACGAATCTATGTATGAGTGTCTTGGTGAGGTGAGCTAAGTCGTTTGAGTCTACCCAAGTTGTAAACTAAGCCGCTAGTGCTCATATTGTAACTATTTCACAATAAAAAAGACTTATCCAGGTGTTAGGCATGGCTCGTGCCTCCCACACTATTTCTATGTATGTCTTTCATTTGTTCCGTAGTTGTTCTCTTGGTTTCTCACGTTCATGGGTGTATGTTTATATATGAATAAGTTTTAAATTGTTAGCAATTGTCTAAGTATACAAGAGTTGCACTAGAGTAGGAGTGTGACTCACCCATAGACTAGAACGGAGTATGGGTATGCTCTAGGTGAAGAGGCATAATCTGGATGAATAATTGTTGGTGTTTCCAAGAAACCAAGTAAGAACCGTCGTGATTCCACATGCCCTCAGGAGGTGAATGATCACAATATTTGAGCAAGCATCCTATGAGGTCATGACAGGTGGTATCAGAGCTTGTTTGGTGAGGGTTCAGTAAGGTGGACTAGCCCGTCGCAAAGACAACTTGAGCATAAACTTGGTGGTTTTTGATGGAAGTGAAGGGTCGAGTTGTGGACAAATCCATGACTTGTGAACAAACTTGGGTGCACCCCTCGAGTAGTCCAAGCTTATAATTTTGAGGGTTAATTAAGCACTTGGGCAAGGAGGACAAACGTAGGACTTTCGAAGAACTTTTCGCAGACCCGATTGCATAAGTAATCACAGAATTTTGAAGAAGTATTGAGACGAATTATTGGGTACCTTGGATGAACCCCTTGCAAGTAAAGTGAAGATAATTGTAGGGCCATCCATAGCTGGGTTGTATGTAGATGACAGTGACACCGAGAGGGAGCCCACGACTGACAGAATGAAGGATCAACTCATTATCTTGGAGAAGTATGATGAGCATATGACATACACAACGTGTCAGCATGGTGAGATGGTCGATTGGATGGAGACTAAGATAGGAAAGATGAAGCATGGGTTTAATGAAGTCATTCGAGATTTCCAGGAAATTGCAAATGTGATTACCAACACCTTGAACGACAATGTTTAGGATAGACTCAAGATAGCAGACGACGCACTTACCTTATTCACACAAAAGTTGAAGGACCAATATGACACCATCACATTGTTGAAACGAGCTTTGGATAATAGAAAGAGTTATGATGTCATGCCAATGAGGATCAAGATAAAGGAACCTGAGCCATATGAAGGGACTCACAACACTAAGTTTCCTGGAAACTTCTATTAGGACATTGAATAGTAATTGGAGTAGTTGAATGAAAGTTCAGATGAAGCTAAGGTGAATGTTGCAACAACGTTCTTGACAGGAACTGCTAAGCCCTGGTGGAGGAACCGGGTGGAAGAATTAATAGTTGGGAGAATCGTTGAGAAGATCGAAAACCGAGAAGAAATGAAGGTGACCTTGAAGGCACAGTTTGGTCTGGGGAACCAAGCATGGATCACAAGAAAGTAGTTGTTGGCTCTCAAGCACGCTGGTAAGATCCAAGCCTACATCAAGGAGTTCACAGGGCTCATGTTAGAGATCAAAGGCATGTCATATGAATGGTCTCCATCCATGGGCGCATAGTGAGTTACGACAATATAACATGTAGACTCTTGCAACAACCATCACCACATCAAAAAAATTGTTGGACTTTAGGGGTGAACCCAAGACATGTCCTAGGAACAGTGAGGATGCCTGAGTTGAGAAGAAACAACAAAGGGAAGGGGAAGAAGAAGGACAAAGGAAAAATAAAGAAGTCCAAGTGTAGCAAAGACAATGCCAAGAAAACAGATGCAACAAAAGAGAAGAAGTTGATTTTGTGTTGGATTTGTGTCAAGGAGCACTATGCGAAGAATTGTCCCTTGAAATAGAAGTTGAATTCTTTGGAGAAGGCAGACAACCCATCTATTAGAGTCTTGAAAGTATTGAACACTACCATGGAGGGTGAATCTACAAAGAGTCAAGAGAAAGATGAGAAAACACTTTGCAATGTGCAGGCCAAACTCAACGAGAAGTCAATGATAGCCATTGTGGACAATGGAGAAACACATAACTTCTTGGGGGAAGACATGGTGCAAAGTTTTGGGTTGCAGCCTGAACCGATGCAGACAACCTTCAATACATTCAAAGCAGGTTTAGAGAGGGTCATTGGTGTGGCCAAGGAAATCTCACTTAAGCTTCATGACTGGTGTGGAAGGATGAGTTTCATCATTGTTCCTATGGACGATTTCAAAGTTGTGTTGGGACAAAATTTCATGAGAAAGGAAAAGGAAACACCTATTTGTCACATGAACAGTTTGGCCATTTTCTCAGAACAAACTCCATGTTTTATTCCTACCATAAGGAGGAAGAAAGGAGGCATGTGGATGTCTTCCTTGCAGATAGTTGTTGCATATAGTTAAAGAAGAACACCTTATGGGGGAGAAATTGGACAATGTGGGGTGATGGTTGGACAATCTAACACAGAGAATGAAATGAATCTCATGTCAGTGGAATGCAGGATTGCCAATGTTGAAGATATAGTTGAATATTTGGCTAAGACAATGGTTGGCTTGGTTGATTTATGCTTGAGGGTTGATGAATCACAACAAAGAACAAAGGAAGTCACAAAGATGAGGATATCTGAGCAGTTCATTGAATAGGAACATAGACCATTGATTGTGCACCAAGAGGACATGAGGGAGATGTAACAACCTTGGTGGAAGAGAACCAAGGAAGAGAGAAATTCCTCCTCTAGTGAACTTGGACATGGTGAATGGTCGTATGACCCTAAGTTAGAACGACTCGTGGAGGAGTGTGAAGGGAAAATCAAATCAATTTTATTGTTTCTTATGTACATAATGAAGAAGTATAGTGACTCTTTGCTGATCACATTGGGACAGATTGAAGATGAGGGATATGGCCTAACCAACCTATTGGATTACTGAGAGGGGGGGTGAATCAGTAATAGAGAAATATAATCCTTTTTAACCAAATAATCCAAGTGTTATGTCAATGTAGAATTATCATCCAACAATGAGCAATTAACAAATGAACAATAATACACATACACAGTACACCAATGTTTTACATGGAAACCCAAATTGGGAGAAAACCACGGAATGCTTTTTCATATATGTCTTGAAGAATTACATTCATTGGAAGCACCAAATTCCTTTTTTTTTCCAGCTGCAACTGGAAGGAGGCTCCAACCCCCTAGTTTCTCAGGCTACAACCTGAGGGAAGATCCAACTCCCCAATTATCTAGCTACAACCAGAAGGAGGCTACAACCTCCTATGTTCTCTGGCTAGAACCGGAAGGTAGCTACAACCACCTTTCCTTGCCTCGTCCAACCGCCCTGAAGTAGAAGTAGAATGATGGAACCACTGTCACACTATCACTGTGAGATATACTGCTGTAAAACTGTACCAATAAATCTGAATCATGCATCAACATGTAATCAACCTGTACCATAAACAAGTGCATCAACCATGCACCAACCTGTACCAAACAACCTGTAATAAACCTGTATCATAAACAAGTGCATCCAACCATGTATCAAGTATGTACCAATCATGTGTCAACTATTCATCAACTATGACTCATCAATATGTACCAACATCATCAACTATACACCTCATGTATGTGCCAACTCATCAACTACTTGTCTCAACCATGTACTCAACATGTACCTCAACCAAAATCCCTCATCAATTTAATCATCCAAATCTGATTTGTAGCTTTGTAATAGACCTGGTGTATATGATCACATTCCTGCAAACTTTCCTTAACTTTAACAACAAGAGACTAGAATTTTCATCAAACTTTTCTTTAGTCTCACATGCCTAGTTTTGGATTAGTCAACAACCCTAACTTGAAGTAATCATAACTTTGTATCTGTAATGAATAAATATCTGAAACTGATAGACAATGTTATTCAGTGTGTTTTATGCAATTCCTCCAGGTTTCACTACTTGGAACCTCTCAGAAAAGGAGTTATAGTAAAAATGACATACCTTGTTGAATTTTGGTTTATTCTAGAGAGCGAACTTGTAGAGTGTGCCCCGCGCGGAATATTTGTTGAATTGATATGAAACTATTACAAATCATACTAAATACTGTAATCTAACCAACACATTTTGTATTACTAAATTTGGATATGTTATGAAGAATTTATGACGTTTTTACCCGAAACACGTGTTTTTGACTAGTTTCAAGACTAGCCACAAACCCTATTTTCCACGGAGTGTAACTCCAAAAATACAACGACCCACAAGCTGAATTTTCTACCACAAATACTTGGATATGTTTCCTCAATGGAATAGAAATTTCACGGTCTGAATCATTCTATAAAAACGTTATTGCAAAAATGGTGAGATGACCTGTAAATAACATACCTTAGAAAGCATCATCAAAAGAATTTATCCTTCCTTGAATTCCGGCCTTCTTTTCTTCACCTTCCCTCAGAAATTCAACTTAGATATAATTTTGTTACCTCAGACACCTATAGGTATTCAATATGCTCAATTGTATCTTAAATGAGAGATCATTGCCTCTTATTTATACTCTCCAAGTAGCTTCCTTAAAAACATCTTCTAGGTCACTTTGCCCACTTTCCTTATTTTAGGGTTAACCCACTTCTAATTTCTCCATTGAATTTATTATTTAAATAATTTATTTTGTATTCACTTTGAATTATAGTATACTCATCACTTCAATTTTTTATTTACCTTCTAAAAACTCTTAAACCACTTTGACTACTTTGACCTTTTGGGGCTTCTAGATGACATATGAGGGTCCTCCAACTTCATAAGGCCATAACTCTCAAACCGTGAGGAGTTATGTGACATTCCACGTACCACCAGAAATGGAATGACATGTAATATCCATCTAGAATAGTATTAACTTCAAATATATAAAATATCATACCATATCCATCAAACAAACGTGGGTCCATTACCCAAACCTAGGTTCTCCAAATTCACATGGTCATAACTCTCTAACCATGAGGAGTTATGCGACATTCCACATACCACCAGAAATGGCATGAAAAGCATTATCCATATAGGATAGTTTCCCTAACAAATTCACTATCCTTCATCTCATTATTCCACAATTAGGCATGGGTTCTCCTACTCCGCAAAGCGTCATCCCGTGAGGGCTTTCACCATAAGGGGACCACTTTGGAGTTCATCCTTATTTACTTCTTATCAACCATGACAAGACAATAATGAGTCATATTTACATCAAACAATCTTGGGTCCATTACCCAAACCTTTGNTTTGTCCTCCGCATCTGATAAATCTGCTCCCCCTGGAACCATGCCTCTTTCCTCTGCATTTGATAAATCTCTCTCCCTTTATCATCAATGGAAAATGTATCTTTCCATCCGGGGCTGCTCCCTCTAACTGAACTGTCCTCTTATGGTGCTTCCTCGTGTACATCTAAGACATATAAGATAATCATTCAAAAATAATTCAAAAAACATTCATTTTGGAGTGGAAATAACTCCAAGTCTTTGGTAAAAATATTCAAAGGCTTCTCATGGAAGTGGTTTTGTAAAGATGTCTTCCACTTGTTCTTTTGTGCCCACATACTCAACTCTGATGTTCTTTTCTGCAACCTGCTCCCATAGAAAGTGACACTTGATTGAAATGTGCTTCGTCTTGGAGTGCATCACCAGGTTCTTTGAGATACTGATGGCGCTTGTATTATCACAATAGATTGGAATGGGCTCATCATACTCAACCTGTATATATGTCAAAGTTTGTTTCATCCAAAGTACATGTGTACAACATGATGTTGCTGCAATATAATCTGCCTCAGCTGTAGATAAAGATACTGATGATTGTTTTTTTCTTAGCCATGATACTAAACACTCACCCAAGTAGAACGTTGCTCCACTGGTGCTTCGTCGGTCATCAATACAACCTGCCTAATCTGCATCTGTGTAGGCAATTAGTGATAGATCCTTTCCTTTTGGATACCATAATCCAAACTCTTTTGTTCCTTTGAGATATCTGAAAATCCTCTTCATTGCTAATACATGTGATTCCTTTGGTGTCACATATAGTAGGCTGTCAATCATTGACCTATATTGCCTTTGATCTGTAGACTTCGAATCATCATCTTTGCTCAACTTGCAACTGGTTTGCATGGGAGTGATAACTCGTTTGCAATCTTCCATTCCGAATCTCTTCAACATTTCTCTGATATACTTGGTTTGAGAAATAAAAATTCCTTGATTGCTTTGACGTATCTGAAGTCCCATAAAAAAGGATAGTTCTCCAAGTAACGACATTTCAAATTCATTTTTCATATCTTTTGCAAATTTCTAGCTTAACCTGTCATCATCACTACC
>JASDQU010102884.1:279567-313902 GCA_032191745.1 Picea mariana | reverse complement strand
GTGGTGACCAATGCTTGTGATAAAAAACAAAAATTGATCAATAAAATATTTTAAAGTCAACCTTTTGTCAGTCCACCTTTTCCACTCACAAACCAAAACTGGAGTTGTGTATACTTTCTGTTATATCATAGCTGTAACAGCTTATGACAAAGCTGTTCATCCACTTTTACAACCCCTTTTTTGACTTAACAATTTTCCAGGATCACTTCTCGGGTCACCCCGGGGGGGTTTGAGCCATTTTGGGCTTGTTTCCTTGATTTGAAGGCTTTGAACAGCTTGCTGTTCATATTTTACAGCCATTTAAAAGTACTTGGCTGTAGCTTTTAAACCCCTTTTCCACCCTTGTTTCATACCTATTTGCTTAAAGGCTTCATTGGTTATTTACCCAGGATACCGGTTTACCCCGGTGACCCATTCTGGGGCAGTTTCCAACACCTTAAGTGAGTGAACAACTCACTGTCCACTTTATTTAGTTCGCTGTCCTAAAAATCAGCGAGCTCATTTTCATCCCATTGTCCATAAATTTCATCCCCCAGGCCATTTCGGCCATCCAGGAAGCTAAGGAAGGATAACACCCAAGGTGGGTGGTCCTGAGAAGGACTTCTTGTAAGTATTTCACCTTTCTTCTTCCCCTTCTTTACCGCCTCAGGCGAAGGACCACCTGTGGTGCGGGTAGCCTCTGCCTCGTGCCGAGCTACCAAAGAGGCTGTAACCGGCTTCACAGTCGGATAGGTCGGATCCGTCCCCTACGGACAGATTTTTCTTATAACAGGTAGATAAGATGATTGTACTTGTACACTTGTACTTCTCTAGACAGATTTTTTAGATTTAGTTTTAGACTATTAAGTAGTTCTTGATGAAATGAATTTTGTATTTTTGTGTAGGTGATGTATTACATTATTTACATGTTCATGATGTTGAAATCACTTGCGTGAATTTTAAAAGTTACTCTATGTTTACATTCTTTTTATAAATGTTTACTCATTGTTGATCATTTAAGAGGAGGTTGTTACAAAAGTGCATATTTTCCTTACCAATTCCAAAAAATGCCAATACAAACCCTAGTTACCAAGTATTTTTCACCATCAAAGCAAGAGAAAGAGCCTCCAAGAGATAACACACCACTCCACTCCACTAGAAAAGAGACAAACCACAACACAAGCGAGAGATAGAATGATTTTTCCCAAGAGGGGTGTAAATTCTAGCCAAGTAGTCTTCTCCAAATGGGAGAGATATGATCAAAATGATATAGAGATGATCCTTATTTATACAAATACTCTAAAAAGTGTTTGTCCACTTAACTTTAGGGTAAGCCACAAAGTAAGGGGTCAACAACCATTTATTTTCCCCTTTACAATATCAAATTCAAATTTAACCCTAAAATTCACATAAGGAGCCCTAAAGATGATGTCATCCCTCTCTAGGGTGACGTTTTGGCACTTCTAGCAAGTCATTTAAGCTTGGAGGTGAAACGTTGGGCCTCCAAAGCCCCCCCTCTCATGCATTAGGGTTTTCTCCATCAAGCCAAGGCATCTCTCCATCGAAAGGTGGCAAGTGTCAAGTCAACCACACCACCACACCAAACCCTAGCCCTAGGATGACGTCAAGCCCTCTAAATGTGACGTTTTGACCTACAAACGTCAAATGTTGGGATTGCAGGGGTTAGGTGAGGTCATCCAAGGTGTCTCTCAAGCCTCCAAAGGTTGTCATCATCATTTGGTGTGCAGGCCATGGTATCCACCCTATGGGATTTATGCCCCAAGGAAGCCTAAGCTAGGCTTGTTCCTCCAAAACTGTCCACCAAGCAAGGTCCTACAAAGACAATGAATACACCCTCCAAGGATATCAAGTCAAATGTATCATGATAAGTAATTCAAATGAATAAAAGTTTCACCTAAGCACGTGCATCAAAAACCATCTCATCAAATTAAATAAGTGCTCAAAGACCCTATGCAACTTGCCAAGTTTAGGTATAGGAGGGTTGATAGAGTGACCTATTGGGCGAATCACCCCCTAATTCAAGGAGTGTTTCCTAGGTGGACCCCCCT
Source organism: Picea mariana (assembly GCA_032191745.1). Lineage (NCBI taxonomy): Eukaryota > Viridiplantae > Streptophyta > Pinopsida > Pinales > Pinaceae > Picea > Picea mariana. Next base: position 311,854 of record JASDQU010102884.1, on the reverse strand, counting down.
CTAAGCCATTTGTAGAATATGAAGTGGATATAGGTAAGGATTTTGGACACGGGGTTCATGAAATACAAGGGATGGTAGTGTCTCATTTATGGGTTACTTTGTAGAGGGTGTGCTTCACCTTTATTTTCAATGCATCCTTTTTCCAAGCCCACTTATTTATTTATTTATTTTAATATGTTTCCAGGTTGAAGCCAAGGTGTGGCTTCTATCTAAGCATGAAAAACATTTCCCACCTTGACTCTACCCTGGTCACATTATGCTTCCCCAAGTTGAAGACGATGTGTGGGACTTCTACCTAAGAATGAAAAACATTTCCCACACACACTCTACCTTGGTTCAAATTTTTTCCTTGTTATTTTTCACAGGTCCCATCAGTTTCTTATGGGAGAAATTTCATTGTCATCGAGATCCCTGAGTGAACATATTGAAGGTTTATGATTGGATTTTATCCTTTTCCAGCTACAAACCTCTAGGCCTTCAACCCCTTCTTCCCATGAAATGAGGGACAATTCCTTCTTGGTTAAGCACACTTGAAAATACCAAAAGATAACAAGAAGGACAAGGGGTGAATGATAAAAAGTGATAAGTATGATCGGGAGTGGCATGATGACTTGTTAAGGGGACCTACCAATAGAAAACACGTCCCTAAGGGTGACTACTTACTAGGGCACAATGTCAACCACCAAGTTGAAACCGGGTAAAGAGCATAAATTACAAGCAAACATCACATAATAAAAAACAGCTTTAAATTCAACATACTAAAATGCCTCAAGTATTGAAATGACACTTACCATAATACCGGGCTTGTAATTCATGGATTAAGACCCAATGCCATCCAAAAGACAACAACTCAAACTATTTTTCTTGAGAGCTAGCTTCAACGTCATAAATAGGATCTCCATAAAAAATGATGCAATGCACACCCCATCTACGTCTCCCAACATGTATGAAATTATCAATATGTTAATAAACAATGTCAGAAGGGTCTTCCACAAGATCAACCACGTCACTTATGATGATTATTTATTCATCTACTTCAAAAAGGAAAGCAAATAACAATGTCTTGTCTAGGCCTTCTGCAAGAGAAACTTCATCGAAATATTTTTGACAAATTTCTTCATAGATCTCTTCTTCTAGAACTTGTTCATTTCCAAAATCCTGGAATAAAGCATCATCAAAGTTTTCAAAAGGATTATAACTTTCCATGTTCCTCTTTTGATATGCAAGAGGAAGAGAAGAATGGATGTCTTCATCAAAGGGGAAGGAAAATGTAAGCGCTTCATCTTCACAAGGATCTTCTTCTTCTTGGTAGATTTCGTTGTGGACCTGTTCTTTGAGAAAAAAATTATCTTGATCTTCAATGAGTTTCAATAATTCTTCAAGCATCAAGAATGATCAATCCTGATCTAGAAGGCCCTCTTGGTAACCATATTTCTTTGTCACAGTGTCACATAGTGACTTTACTCTGAAATAGGCAATGTAAACCTCCCATGCCATGTTTAAGGTAGGCTTCCTCTCATAATTTTTAAGGATATCATTATATTTTTCTTTTCTTTGCACAAAGAACTTGACTAGGAATTACTTATTATGGTAGTGTTCAAGTAATTTTTAACATAAATCATTGGTTTCCTATATGTTTTCCTTGAAGCACTCGAAATTTTCCTCATTATTATCATCCTCAATCTCTTCTTCCTCAATTTTGCTTTCATTAGATTTGAGAAGAAGTTTTTTCTTTCAAACCTTCAATAAGATTTGAGAGAAATGAACATCCCCAGAGAACGTCCTCAGGGTCTTGAATAGTACCTTTGAGCTTCTGATTTCTAGAGCCCCAATGCTTGAGGAAGTATCGAATAAGGATTATTGAAGGAGAAAATCTTTTAGGGCTACAAGAATGTATGATCCAATCTCATTTCCTTTCTTCAAGAGATAAGAGAAAAAACCACATAATCACATTTTCTTGTCCCTGTGCTATAGTGTATGATGAATTCAACAAACTCAACGACATGTGCAACAACTAAGGATGGATCACCGTTGAAATTAGGGACATGAATCAACTAATTCATCGAGAATTTATTTGGATACCAATAAACAAACTTAACATCCAAGGATTTGTATGCCTCATGAAAGATCCATAAAGATATCTTTCCATCACTTGGATAAATACTTCAATGGAGCTTCCAGATGAGATCAAGGCTCATCAAAGGATGGAAATGCTATTCAGGGAAAGATAGCTTCTTGGATGGCGGAGTCGCTAGATGAGCTTCAAGAAGATATCATCAAGGATGGAAGGGGAATGTCCTTCAAGTGAAGTTGCTAGGAAATCTAGGGGTAAAGGCTTTGGGATGTGTTGGCACAGGGGTAGACCCAGGGTTCAACGCTACAATAGTGCACCAACAAAACCCTAACTATCGACCCTTTTGGCAATACTTGTGAAGCAGATGAAGTCTCACCCGAGGTAGAGGCAGGGGTGGTTGTAGGACTCAGGTGTCTGCAACCTTAGCTGGGACACAGATCTATGATTATAACACTTAATAGAGAACTTAGCACATTAGTTCATCATTATTTACCCAATATCTACTTCGCAGATAAAACAGAGCATCGCAACATTCACCATGATCTAATTTATTTAAGCACTTAGCATAAATAAATGGATATGATCTAGCAGATTCAAGCACTAAGCACATTCACCTATATCAAATATAACATCCAGATTCATCATAAGCACAAAGCATAAACATATCTATCTATCTATCTATCTATCTATATCAAGCACTTAGCAAATAAAACATAAATACATCAGAACATCACACAGAGCAGAATAACACAATATTTACGTGGTTCACCCCCACCCTGGGGCTACGTCCACCAACTCTTCTTCTTTATTAGCTTCAATAAGTCATCTACATGCACAAAGCCACAAAAACTCGACTCTGCATAGGACAGGAGATCTACGCGCACCTCGCCAAATTCCCCTTCCTCGAGCTAGGTCTAGCACAAAGCCTTTCTCAGTCTGTTACAACCACTTGCACTTAGCTCTACAAGTTTCTCACAATATGCACATAGCATTTACAAACCCAACTTGCACTTAGCACTTAGCTTATCGACCTCTTTACTTATGTCATAGCTACTTATTTATACTTTACAAAAATAATCAATTTTCAAAAGTTTGGAATCTCTTTCCTTCTCCATACTGTGGTTGGCATAGGGACATCTTCATTCATATATATGCAATCCCGTGCTTTGTGACCAAGATAATTACATTTGTAGCATGCAATATTTTTGTCCATCAATGAGGAAAATGAATTATAACTTATGTTGACAAATCCACGATTATTTCCATATCTTCTATTTATACCATTCATGTTTCTTGTGTATGTGTTCCTTTCATTGATTTTGCAATTAATTGCCTTATGTCCAAAATTTTTGCAAGTATAACAATGACCAAGAAAGAAATTTTGATACCTTGGAGTAAGTAGGCTTCTTTGTGATGTAGTCCATCTGGGTTCATGATCTATTCTTCTGTAGTTTCCTTCATATTGATTGAAGCTTCTTTGATTCCTGAAGGTAGGAGGTCTTCTTGAATATTCATTTCTTTTGTAATCATTCCTTCTTTCTAGTATCTTGGTCCACTTCTCATCAATTTTCTGTGTAACTCTTTCTTCAACCTTCTTGTTGGTATTTGCATCTTCTTTGTATGAAGTTTCACCTATGCATCCAAGATGTGTTTAGTCTTTTGGCACTTGAGAGTTTCTTAAACTCTTCCTCAATGAGACAACTTCTTGTTCAAGTTTCTCACAATCTTTTTCTTTCTTAATCATTTGGACATTCCTTACTTCTCCTATTCTTCTTTCTTCTTCAAGTAGAGTTTTCAAGTAAATGGTTTCTTCTCTTAGTTTCTCAAAGTCTTCTAATTGTTTCTTCAAGCTTACAACTGTCTTTTCACCCCATCTACGTCTCCCAACATGTATGAAATGATCAAAATGTTGATAAACAATGTCAGAAGGGTCTCCCACAAGATCATCCATGTCACTTATGATGATCATTTATTCATCTTCTTCAAAAAGGAAAGAAAATAACAACGTCTTGTCTAAGTCTTCTGCAAGTGAAACTTCATCGAGATATTTTTGACAAATTTATTCATAGATCTCTTCTTCTAGAACTTGTTCATTTCCAAAATCCTGGAATAAAGCATCATCAAAGTTTTCAAAAGGATTATAACTTTCCATGTTCCCCTTTTGATATGAAAGAGAAAGATAAGAATGGATGTCTTCATCAAAGGGGAGGGAAAATGTAAGTGCTTCATCTTCACAAGGATCTTCTTCTTCTTGGTAGATTTCATTGCGGACCTGTTCTTTGAGAAAACATTTATCTTGATCTTCAATGAGTTTCAATAATTCTTCAAGCATCAAGAATGATCGATCCTGATCTAGAAGGCCCTCCTAGTAACCATATTTCTTTGTCACAGTGTCACATAGTGACTTTACTATGAAATAGGCAATGTAAACCTCCCATGCCATGTTTAAGGTAGGCTTCCTCTCATAATTTTTAAGGATGGCATTGTATTTTTATTTTCTTTGCATAAAGAACTTGACTAGGAATTACTTATTATGGTAGTGTTCAAGTAATTTTTCACATAAATCATTAGCTTCCTATATGTTTTCCTTGAAGAACTCGAAAGTTTCCTCATTATTATCATCCTCAATCTCTTCTTCCTCAATTTCTCTTTCATCAGCTTTGAGAAGAAGTGTTTCTTTCAAACCTTCAATAAGATTTGAGAGAAATGAACATCCCCAGAGAACGTCCTCAGGGTCTTGAATAGTACCTTTGAGCTTCTGATTTCTAGGGCCCCAATGCTTGAGGAAGTCTCAGATAAGGATTATTGAAGGAGAAAATATTTTAGGGCTACAAGAATGTATGATCCAATCTCATTTCCTTTCTTCAAGAGATAAGTGAAAAAACCACATAATCACATTTTCTTGTCCTGTGCTGTAGTGTATGATGAATTCAGCAAACTCGACAACATGTGCAACAACTAAGGATGGATCACCGTCGAAATTAGGGACATGAATCAACTAATTCATTGAGAATTTATTTGGATACCAATAAACAAACTTAACATCCAAGGATTTGTATGCCTCATGAAAGTGCCATAAAGATATCTTTCCATCACTTGGATAAATACTTCAATGGAGTTTCTAGATGAGATCAAGGCTCATCAAAGGATGGAAATTCTATTCACAGAAAGATAGCTTCTTGGATGCTGGATTCGCTAGATGAGCTTCAAGAATATATCAACAAGGATGGAAGGGGAATGTCCTTCAAGTGGAGTCGCCAGGAAAGCTAGGGGTAAAGGCTTTGGGATGTGTTGGCACAGGGGCAGACCCAGGGTTCAACGCTACAATAGTGCAACAAAAAAACCCTAACTACTGGCCCTTTCGGCAATACCTGCGAAGCAGATGAAGTCTCACCCGAGGTAGAGGCAGGGGTGGTTGCAGGACTCAGGTGTCTGCAACCTTAGCTAGGACACAGATCTATGATTATAACACTTAATAGAGAACTTAGCACGTTATTTCATCATTATTTACCCAATATCTACTTCGCAGATAAAATAGAGCATCGCAACATTCACCCTGATCTAATGTATTTAAGCACTTAGCATAAATAAATGGATAAGATCTAGCAGATTCAAGCACTAAGAACATTCACCTATATCAAATCTAACATCCAAATTCATCATAAGCACAAAGCATAAACATATCTATCCATCTATCTATCGATATCAAGCACTTAGCAAATAAAACATAAATACATCAGAACATCGCATAGAGTAGAATAACACAATATTTACGTGGTTCACCCCCACCCTGGGGCTACGTCCACCAAATCTTCTTCTTTATTAGCTTCAATAAGTCGTCTACATGTACAAAGACACAAAAACCCTACTCCGCATAGGACAGGAGATCTACGTGCACCTCGCCAAATTCTCCTTCCTCGAGCTAGGTCTAGCACAAAGTATTTCTCAATCTGTTACAACCACTTGCACTTAGCTCTACAAGTTTCTCACAATATGCACAGAGCATTTACAAACCCAACTTGCACTTAGCACTTAGCTTATCGGCCTCTTTAATTATGTCACCTAGCTACTTATTTATACTTTACAAAAATAGGCCTAAACATGGGTAAGCCCATGGGCCGACATCCCATGCTCATTACATATTCCCAAATCCCAAAAAGGACACAAAAAGGGGTCGAGATCCCGCGATCTCTACTTCATCTTGTGCTCCATCTTCGACAGGTTTTTGAAGTCCCAAAATAGGTCAAACTTGACCAAGGATCTCCAAAACTTGGTCAAGGGCCAAGAGGCCCCCAACACTCACCCGTGACTCGTCCTGAGTCACTATGGTCTGACTAGTTCTACTTTGAATGCTTCGAGATTGGCTCGAGCTGCTTCGACTTGTTGCTGTGCTATGACCTCCTGTTCAATGAACTCTTGGATTACTGCATCGTTGATAGGTCCCTCTAGACATTGTTCAATTGTAGTGACAACCTGCTCTGGATTTGCTCCTCGGCCTTCTACTTCTATAAACAATTTATATGCCTTGTCTTGTATGGGTTGGATTTTCTCAGTTACCTCCATAACTCTGCTATGGATAGTATGGATTTTCTGTTGTGTAGTGCGTTTCTCTTGGGAGCACTTCATTCTTTCCACAACTGACAGGGACTTCAGTTGGGCCTGTATCTTTTCGACTTGATACTTCGCCTCTTGGAGCTGCGACTCTAGTGGCTTCAGTTCAAGGTTCTCCGTGAGTTGTTCATAGGTATGGGCACTACGATCAGTGAGTTGCTTACATTTTAGGGTAAGAGCCTTTAGCCTTTCAACTACGCTCCCAACGGTTGCTTCTCTTTGGTCTCTTACGTCTTGTGGGGTCTCAGGTACAATGCGTAGCTCCAAATCTACTATGCATTGTTGTAGCTGTTGGATGGATTTTGTGAGCTGGTTCACCTATTGTGTAACTCGGTCTTCTGTCTTGATTTCTAAGACTGTCACAGAGAAAAGTGCTCTGTTGACTGCTTCTTTTACCTCGAGTTGCTCCGTGAGAAACTGTTCCTTTTCTTGCTGTAGTTGCGCTTTTTCTTCATCAAACTTCTCTTAGAGAACAAGCTTTTCCTGTTCTGCAGCACTGCGTTGCTCTATGAGTTCTCCTTGTACTTGTGTCAAATCCTGGGTGGCTTGCACTATTTCTTCTTGTGTTCGTCGAAGGCGAGCTTCAACTGTATCGGCTAGCCAGTGGATTTGAGCTGGCTCATCTCCCAATTCTAGTTCTCTGGGTGCAGTGGAGACTACGCGGCTGGAATGTAGGGCCTGCTGTACCCCTCAAAGTTTAGTCTCAATTCGATCATACATCTCCTCTTTCTTTGCTTCTTATTTCGATGCTATTTCCGGTGAAACATCTTGCATGGCTGCTATGAGGAAGTCGAAGTCATCGGAGGTGAGGACAGTCTGCATCTTGGTCATGGTGGCCTTCGATTTCTTCCGAGAGGAAGGTTTCAGAGGTGAACCTTTCGTCTTCTTCAATGGATCAACCTCGTCTCCTTGCGTATGTTTGACTTCTTTGTCATATAACTCTTCACTATCACCTCCTTGCTTTGGTGATATGGAAGCAGTCTTCAGGGATGCGCTGTCTAATTCTTAGACCTTTTTGGTCTTCTTTGTTCTGCTTGGTTCGGGTGTATCCTACGCTGTTTATGGGCTGTCGATGTCAGATATCTCTGTAGGGTCTGCTGGAATAAGGAGGTCCGCCGACCAGTCCTTTGTGATCTCCTCCAAGTCCTCCTCCGTCAAATTATAGTAGGACTGAAGCCATTGCTTGTGTTCGTTGGCGCGTGTTGTGATGTAAATAAAATGTTGATCTGTGCTAAACTTCATCAAAGGCCTGAACCATTGTAGAGTGTTCATAGTCATGTGAGGCTCAGATTGTATGGCTATCTTAAGCTGATTGTACTAGGTATGAAAAACAACATTTGATTGCCACTGTTTATTCATGTCGCTTGAGTACCACAATGTACTGAACTTTGTGGCCAGTGGTTGAAAAGGCTCGATGTCCAGGAAGGTCGTACCTTCCAGTATCTCCCAGGAAATAAAATCTATAAGGATTAAGAGCCAGCTGAAATGAAATTCGTATCCTTGATGTTGTGATTCTCTGCAGTTGAGTTCCAATTGGTTCACTAGGCACTTCGCCCAGTTCATATGAAGGCCTTCCGTGCGCTTCCCTGCAAGGTCGACTGCAAAACTAGTGACTTGGGTGGGTCGTTTCTTTCCCACTAACTTCCCTGCAATCAAATGACAGGCAAGGTGCACTATGTCGCTCTGGATAGAAGCTACCTTGTAGCCTCACATTCCCTTCTCGACATCACCATAAGTATCTTTGATCTTCTGTGCTAAAGTGCGATCCATGGCTTTTCTGGGGTAAAACTCTTGCGGATCAGGTCCTTGCATACTCAACCCTGTGATCTGATTGATCATCATTGGATCAATTTTTATACTCTGGTTTAGCCACAAATAGCCACCATGGTAACAAGACAACAACAACTTGACACATACATTCACCTCCTGGTGTCGTCCGAAGTGATGAATCTTCAAGACGTTCAGCAGGGTGGACTGCGCGAGGTTCATAGTCCACGTCTGGGGGATTATCTTCAAATTCTTCCCCTTAGTTCTGGTCAGGTACTTATGTGGGGCGAGCATGTAATAGACTTTGCGATCTCCAAGGTTGAAGCCACAAAATTCAACGCTACAATTTTATCTTGGTCTACTCAAACTGCGCGTATCCCTTTCGGGAGGTACGCCATAACCAAGGTGTATTCTAAATATCTGGGCACACTGTCTCGATTTACTGCACCTCTCAGGGGTGGAATATAGGTGGGTAATGTGGTCAAGATCATTTTGGAATTCGCTAGATCATCCCTGTGCTTGGTTCTCTTTTCATCAGATGGCCGTGATGGTCTGACTCTGTGAGCATTGGACGAAGAGGCTGGCAGTCCTCTCGTCGACGATGCTTGTACACTTGTAGACATCAACATGATTCTTTCAGTCATGAGGTCAATCAGAACTTCTTCAACAACTTTCTCTACAACGCTCAACTCGTCCAACATACACACTCGGGGTTAACAATCTCGGGTTCGGGGAGTAACTTAGACACAGTAAAGGGATAGAGAGCAAGAGCATGACGATCACTGTGCAAAATAAACTTAGTCTGCGGGCTCAAACTCTCAGTTGGCAAAAGTCTTCTCCGTGCATGGCGCGATGGAATAAATAGGTAAATAGGCAATGGGTTGCTTGCAACGGGTATGAAGCCTTCATTAACTTTGTTCTGTCCATTATGGCACGGTCCCAATGGTCGAATGGAGAGATGTTTGTCCATAAATGTCTTTCTACCCATTTGGAGCATTGGTCTAACGGTTATAATGTCCCCAATGACTATATTGCTTTTCCTTAGTGAAGTTCCATGTGTTTCTGTTCTGATATCCCGACGAAGCTCCAATTTTGTGAATTTTCCTTCTGCGAGGTTGCCTTTGGAACCTTCTGCAACTTGTCAATCTTAGCTCTCTTCTTACTTAGCTTTCTAGCCTTCTTCCCAGTGAGCTTTGTCTAGTAGGCCTTTTTCCATTCTGGTTCTTATCTTCTTTTGACATAGGTACTTCACGTTGTTGATATTCTTTCCTAAGATTCGAGGGTGATCCTTCTTCTTTATCTGGAATAGGTTCTTCAATCTTTTGTGGGTCTTCTAGTGTTCTTGCAACTTCGACATCCAGGTCTCTGGTGTTAAATAGCTTCGATATGCTCTTTTGTTCTTCAATCAAGTGTGCGATCCTTCTAGTCATGAATTCTTTTAACTCTTTCTTCTTCTGCTCTAAAAATTCTTCTTCTCCTTACCTTCTGGCTTGATCTCTTTCAATACAAGGTTTTCCTAGTAGCATGGTAAATGGGGCACTTTTCTCAATAAATTTAATAATCTCAAAATCTTCCTCTGTTGAAGTGCCATTGGCATTCATAGGTATCTGGGTGAGCTTTCCACACAGGTTTATCAGCTTTCTTTTGAATAGTCCTATTCCTCCCAATGAAGGAATCATAGCAGGCCTCCCTATAGCTTCCCAAGTTTTCTCTGTCATGATATTCACCTGTGTTTCCTCATCTAGAACACAGTCAATGTCAAAGTCTCCTATTCTTGCTTCAAGGCATTCTTTTTCTTTGAAGATCTCTGATAATCTGATATGTTGGTGGTCATTCAAGGTTTCTTTCATTTGTAGTAATACTTTCTCTGATTCTTTCTGGGATTCTGTCATAATATTAGTTTCTGGATATGCCTTAGGGTTTTCTTGTCTCATGTTCATTCCTTCAAGCTCAAAAATCATTCTAGGACAATCAAATATTTCATGGTCCATAGCTTTGCAACAAAGACAACTAGGTCTTCTCCCAGGGCATTCCTTAGCAATATGTCTTAGTCTTCTACAACTATAACAGAGGGTTAATTCTCTCCTTATTTTAAATGATCCCCAACCTTTCCTGCACCGCGCGATAAGATCATGTTAGCTCGCCTGCAAACATTTTTTTCTAGGGTCCTGCATACACTTATTAGTCCAAACATTCTTTCTATGCATAGGTATAACATATTTTTCACTATTCTTATTAGATCTACTCATATCAAATCTTCTTTCATCTATTAATACCCTAGTTTTCAAGCTAGGATAGAATCTATCAAACATACCTAGATCCATACTGTTGAAACAAAAATTTCCACTAATATTACTTCTACAGAGCACAAAGCTTTCAGATCTAGAAATTTTCAATATTCTTACCTTTATCAGAGCACAGAGATTTCAGATCTTTACCTCTTTTAATCAAAAAAAAAAATCTCACTTTTGCCTTTCTCAGAGCACAAATCTTTCAAATCTTACCTCTTTTCTTCAGATCAAACCTCTTTTCCTTAGCACAGAGATTGTCAAACTAAGTAGAGTACTGCGCACTAGAGAAACAAATCTATGCACTGAGCTTTCACAATTTCAGGTCGGATCCTTGCACAAAGATTCTTCTTCCTCAGTTCCCAACAATCACAGTTTCAGGTCCCGACAACATAACCATTTGTTGGCACAAGGGTAGACCCAGGGTTCAACGCTACAAAAACACATGAACAAAACCCTAACTACCATCCCTTTAGGCAACACCTACGAAGCAGATGAAGTCTCACCCGAGGTAGAGGCAGAGGTGGTTGTAGGACTCAGGTGTCTGCAACCTTAGCTGGGACACATATCTGTGATTATAACACTTAATAAAGCACTTAACACGTTAGTTCATCATTATTTACCCAATATCTACTTCACAAATAAAACATAGCATCACAACATTCACCCTAATCTAATGTATTTAAGCACTTAGCATAAAGATATGGATCAGATATAGTAGATTCAAGCACTAAGCACATTCACCTATATCAGATCTAACATCCAGATTCATCATAAGCACAAAGCATACACAGATCTATCTATCCATATTTATCAAGTACTTAGCAAATAACACTTAAATACATCATAACATCGCACAGAGCAGAATAACACCATATTTACGTGGTTCACCCCCACCCCGGGGCTACGTCCACCAACTCTTCTTATTTATTAGCTTCAATCAGTCATCTACATGCATAGATCCACAAAAACCCTACTCCACATAGGAGAGACGATCTACGCGCACCTTGGCAGATCCTCCTTCCCCGAGTTAGGTCTAGCACAAATCTTTTCTCAGTTTGTTACAACCACTTGCACTTAGCTCTACAAGTTTCTCACAATATGCACAGAGCATTTACAAACTCAACTTGCACTTAGCACTTAGCTTATCGGCCTTTTTACTTATGTCACCTAGCTACTTATTTATACTTTTCAAAAATAGGCCTAGACATGGGTAAACCCATGGGACGACATCCCATACCCATTAAATATTACCAAATCCAAAAAAGGACCCAAAAAGGGGCTGAGATCCCGTGATCTCTGCTTCGTCTTGCGCTCTGTCTTCGACAGGCTGTTGAAGTCCCAAAATAGGTCAAACTTGACCAAGGATCTCCAAAACTTGGTCAAGGGCCAATAGGATGGAAGCTTGCCAAAGTGTCATTAGGGAACGAAAGAGGATTCAAAATCCTTCTCGTTAATGATGCCAAAATGTTATTGCACAAATTGTAGTTTGGGAAAATCTCGACCCAATCCATGAGATGATGGTAATTGTGGTAGAGTCTACTCACTGTCACCTTAGATAAACCTTCCCCTCACTTTAGTGAAGGATAAATCCAACACAAGGGGGGAATCTCATGTGACCTTAGCGGAAAATGAGATGGAAAGTGAGGTTATAGAAGTGTATTCCCTATAGGTCAAGTTGAGGAGAGATGGAAGGCTTGGGATGAAGTCTCGTCGATGAGGGAAGGTTTCCAAGAAGTAGTGTACCTACAGAAGATAGTTGTACATGCCTAAAACACAAGAAGAGATGAGCATACAATCCTAAAGATTAAGTGGATAAGCAAGTTAATATTTTTATCCCAAACTACTGCAGTAAACAAGAATATATATTAGGAAATAAAAAACGTAATTACTGTAGATATAACCACTCAAAGCATCAAAGATTTATCAAGAAATGAAGCATAAAATACGTAGATTAATTCCCAATACTTTAACACAAACTTCAGTGGTATTATAGGGCTGTTCAAAGATGTTATTATAGAGATAGTGTAAAAGCCTTATGGATGTATCAGAATATTTCTACAATAGATATTTGCAACCACCAAAAATTACAAGTAAACCACCCAAAATATGCATAATGTCAAGTAGATTATTATGTCATCTTTCTAGAAAATTTTGATGGTTGAAAAGAGAGCAAATGTAAAGGTTTGAGAGTAATTTACTGCAGCCCTAGTGGCTATATCTTAAATTTATAACAAAAACAAGATCTCCTTAGCCAATCAATACACCCCATGGGCCGTAGCAAGCTTAAAGCACATAGAAAAGATTCCAACTAAGATAATTTCACTATCTCTCTAAATTACATTTACCAATGCAAGTAATTTATTTCTCCAATGCAAAAAATGATTAGTGCCTTGCAAAATGGATTGTAGAGTCTTCTTGTATTAATTTATATGTACTAAATCTCAATGGGTGTAAGCCCTTTTACTCCCTTGAGATAGCAACCCTAACAACATATAGTCTAGGAGGGTGTAAACCCTTTTACTCCTATTAGCAACCCTTGCAATAGCCTTTTCAACAAACAATAATGATAAAAATTGGTGGAGGTTGTAAACACTTATACTCCTCCAAATATATAGACAATAACAACCATGGAACAAGAAGAAACCTAACAAAATGTAGATTTTCCTTACCAATTCCAAAAAATTCCAAGACAAACCCTAGTTACCAAGTATTTTTCACCATCAAAGAAAGAGAAAGAGCCTCCAAGAGATAGCACACCACTCCACTACACTAGAAAAGAGACAAACCATAGCACAAGAGAGAGAGAATGAATTTTCCCAAGAGGGGATCAAATTTAAGCCAAGTAGTCTTCTCCAAATGGGAGAGCCATGATCAAAATGAAATAGAAATGATCCTTATTTATACAAATCCTCTAAAAAGTATTTGTCCACAAAGTAAGGGGCCAACAACCCTTACTTTTCCCCTTTACAATATCAAATTCAAATTTAACTCTAAAATGCACATAAGAAACCTTAAATATGACATCAACCCTCTCTAGGGTGATGTTTTGGCACTTCTAGCAAGTCGTTTGAGCTTGGAGGTGAAATGTTGGGTCTCCAAAGGCCTCCCTCTCATGTGCTAGGGTTTGTTCGATCAAGCCAATGCCTCTCTCCATCAAAAGGTGCCAAGTTTCAAGTCAACAACACCACCACACCAAACCCTTGCCCTAGGGCGACGTCAAGCCCTCTAAATGTGACGTTTTTACCTCCAAAGGCCAAACATTGGGCTTGTAGGGACTAGGTGAGGTCATCCAAGGTGCCTCTCAACCCTCCAAAGGTTTTCATAATAATCCAGTGTGTGGGCCATGATATCCACCCTTTGGGATTTATACCCCAAGGAAGTCCAAGCTAGGCTTGTTCCTCTAAAACTGTCGACCAAGCAAGGCCTTCAACCTCTTCTTCCCATGAAATGAGGGACAATTCCTTCTTAGGTAAGTACAGCTGAAGATCCCAAAATATAAGGAGATGGAAAAGAGGTGATGTGATGAAATGTGATAAGTATGATCAGGAGTGACACGATGACTTGTTAAGGGGACATCCCAGTAGCAAAACTATCGCTAAGGGTGATCACTTACTAGGGCACAATGTCAACCAACAAGGTGAAACTGGGCAAAGAGCATAACTTCCAAGAAGATGTTACATAATTAAAAGAAGATTTAAATGCAACATACTCAAGTGCCTCAAATATTGAAATGACACTTACCATAATACCTGGCTTATACCTCATGGAGAAAGACCCAATGCCTTCCAGAAGCAAGCTAGTGTGGAAGATACCATCATGATTAATATGAGATCGATGGTGGTGAGGTAAGCCTCTATCTCTACAAGTGTACGATGTTATCCATCTATCTCTTGGTACTCCATGTCTGCAACCTGAGGGCCTCGAGACATGATCTCCTTAGTTATCCCTAGGAAATGGGGATAACATCTGGCTCTTACTTGGGGACATGTACTCGTTGTAGAGTGTATGATAACTGCGACATATCCTCGTTAGACCTATCCCTAAATTGAAACATACAAATGTAAAATCTAGGGTGGTTCTATCACCCTTCGTCCATATATATATAAATCAAATCTCAAAAATAACAACTAATCTAGGAAATAAAATTTTGCATTTTTTCCAAAAGTTTTAAACTAAATATGTAATATGATGAAAGAAATATGCAGGTAGAGAAAAATGAAACATTAAATGCAACTAAACTACCATGAGCAATCAAAATTCAAATGCAATAAAGCAAGATGACCTCCCTACTTTCTTGGGGCCTGCGTCCTGATGATCAAATGTGGTCAGATGTCATGTGAAATCGTAAAACCAGTGCAAGTAGCTGATCATCTCATCAAGGTATCCCCCTTTGTGCTTAATTACATAATATAACAAATATAATTCAAGCACATAATTATCATGAACATAAATAGACATATAATCAATCATGAAATGAAACTCATGGAGATGGGTGGGAGGGAGGAAGTGCTGATGGAAAAAGAAACCATAGGCCTGATCATCTTGGTAATCCTGCTTGAAAGTATAGCCACAAGCCCGATCAATCCATCTTTGAAGAGGACTACCATGTATAGACGACATATTGTCTTTATCTTCACTTAGAATATCACTTCTCCCTGAAGGTTGATAAAAGATAAGAGATCCCAAGAAAACATTATGAATCCCCACAGAAGAGGAAACAGGATAAGGGACGACCTCAGGTCCTAAGAAGGACTATTTTCCCACATCCAAAATATGTTGCTTCTTCATCTACAAATCTTTCCGAAGGGCCCCAAGATGAAAACACCGCTGCTATGTTTTATGAGTCTTTGTTTACTCTGGAATGATCATGTATTGGTATCCGTCTGAATCCGGGGGCCAAGGTGGTTGAAATTTTTCATAGAAAAAATATGTATCCCCAAATGGATATGCATCACAACTTCCAAAGGATGACTAAATATCACCCTGAGTATGCTGCAACAAGTCATCCTCGAATGGATGAAACAAATCTGTAACCATATCATAATCAGAATGCCAAACATCTGAATCATATATGCATGAAGACCAATCCTCCAAAGAAGACAACTCAAACTCTTTTCTTGAGAGCTACCTTCAACGTCACAAATACGATCTCCATAAAAAATGATGCAACCCACACCCCATATACATCTCCCAACATGTATGAAATTATCAATATGTTGATCAACCATGTTAGAGGGTTCTTCCACAAGATCATCCACATCACTTATGTTGATCATTTATTCATCTTCATGTGCAGGAGGTAAGACAATTTCATCTTCTTCAAAAAGGAAATCAGATAACAATGTCTTTTCTAGACCTTCTGCAAGAGAAACTTCATCGAGATATTTTTGACATGTTTCTTCATAGATCTATTCTTCTAGCACTTATTTGTTTCCAAAATCATGGAATAAAGCATCTTTGAAGTTTTCAAAAGGAATATAAATTTCCATGTTCCCCTTTTGATGCGCAAGAGGAACAAAAGACTAGATGTATTCATCAAAGGGGAGGGAAAACATAAGCACTTCATCTTCACAAAGATCTTATTCTTCTTGGTAGCTTTAATTGTGAATCTCTTCTTTGAGAAAAAGTTTTTCTTGATATTCAATGAGTTTCGAGACTTCTTTAAGCATCAAGAATGATCGATCCTAAGCTGGAAGGCCCTCCTGGTAACCGTATTTCTTTGTCACAGTGTCACACAGTGACTTTACTCCAAAATAGGCAATGGAAACCTCCCATGCAATGTTTAGGGTAGGCTTCCTCTCATAATTTTGAGGGATAACATTGTATTCTTCTTTTATTTGCACAAAGAACTTGAACAAGAAGTCCTTATTATGGAAATGTTCAAGTAATTGTTCATAGAACTCATTATCTTTCTGTATGTTTTCCTTGAAGCACTCAAAATTTTCCTCATTACTATCATCCTCAATCTCTTCTTCCTCAACTATGCTTTCATCATATTTTAGAAGAAGTGTGTCTTTCAAACCTTCAATAAGATTTTGGAGAAACAAACATCCCCAGAGAACATCCTCAAGGTATTGAATAGTATCTTTGAGCTTCTGATTTTTAGGGCCCCAATGCTTGAGTAAGTCTTAGATAAGGATTATTAAAGAAGAAAAACTTTTAGGGATACAAGAATGTCTGATCCAATCTCTTTTCCTTTCTTCAAGAGATAAGAGAAATAACCGCAGAATCACATCTTCTCAGGGATGATTTTAGGGGATCAATTTCTCTCATGGGATAATTTTCGATGGTTTTTCCCCAAAAAAGATTCGTTGTTCTAAAACTTATTCACCCAAAGTTTATAGGATAAAATTATTTTACTTTAAAAATTGCCAAAATTTTATACAAACTATATAAAATACTTAGAAATTTGAATATTTTTACAAAAATATTGCCAACATTTTATAGTTGGTATATGAAGGATTAGTAAGATTCGCCAAGGTTTCTACATTTTAAAATAAATTTTGATCCTTAAAATCATCCCTACATCTTCTTGTTCTATGTTGTAGTGTATGATGAATTCAACAAACTCAACGACATGTTCAACAACCGAGAATGGATCACTGTCGAACTTAGGGACATGAATCAACTGCTTCATCGAGCATTTATTTGGATACTAACAAATAGGCTGAACATCCAAGGATTTGTATGCCTCATGAAAGTTCCACAGAGATATATTTCCATCACTTGGATAAATACTTCAGTGGAGTTGCTAGATGAGATCAAGGCTCATCAAAGGATGGAAAGGGTAATCAGGGAAAGGTAGGTTCTTGGATGATGTAGTTGCCAGATGAGATTCAAGAAGAGCTAATCAAGGATGGAAGGGGAATGTCCTTCAAGTGGAGTCACTAGGCAATCTAGGGGTAAAGGATTTGGGATGGAAGCTTTCCAAGGTGTTGTTATTGCACATAAGAGGATTTAAAATGATCCCCGAAAACGATGCCAAAATGTTATCACACAAACTATAGGTTGGGAAAATCCCAACCCAATCCATAATATGGTGATAACTGTGGGAGAGTCTACCCACTGTCACCCTAGATAAACCCTCCCGTCGCTTTAGTGAAGGATAAATCCAACACAAGGGGGGAATCCCAGGTGACCCTAGGGGGAAATGAGATGGAAAGTGAGGTTATGGAAGTGAATGCCCTATAGGTCAAGTTGTGGAGAGATGGAAATCTTGGGATGAAGTCTCCTTGATGAGGGAAGGTTTCCAAGAAGTATTGTACTTGCAAAAGATAGTTGTGCCTACCCAAGGCACAATAAGAGACGAGCATATAAGCCTAAAGATTAAGTGGAAAAGCAAATTAAGCTTGCTGTCCCAAACTAATGCAGTAAAAAATAATAAATATTAGCAAATAACTACGCTATTTATTGCAGATATAACCACTCAAAGCATCAAAGATTTATCGAGAAATGAAGCATAAAACACATAGATTAATTCTCAATATTTTAACTCAAACTTCAGTGGTATTAGAGGGTTGTTTAAAGATGTTATTACAGATATAGTGTAAGAGCCTTATGGCTGTAGAAAAAGATTTCTACAACACATATTTCCAACCACCAAAAAATACAAGTAAACCACCCAAAATATGCACCATGTCAAGTATATTATTATGACAACTTTCTAGCAAATTTTGACGGTAGAAAAGAGAGAAAAAGTAAAGGTTTGAGAGAAATTTTCTGAAACCCTAATGGCTGTAGCTTAAAGTTGTAAAAAAACCAAGATCTCGCTAGCAAATCAAGACGACCTATGGGCCTTAGCAAGCTTAAATCACATAGAAAAGATTCCAGCTAAGACAATTTCAATATCTCTCTAAATTACGTTTACCAATGCAAGTAATTTATTTCTCCAATGCAAAAAATGATTAGCGCCTTGCCAAATGGGTTTTGGAGTCTTCTTGTATTAATTTAGGTCTACTAAATCTTAAGGGGTGTAAGCCCTTATACTCCCTTGAGATAGCAACTATAACAGGGTAAAGTTTAGGAGGGTGCAAGCCCTTTTACTCCTCCTAGCAACCCTTACAATAGCCTTTTCAACAAAAAATAATGATAAAACTCGGTGGAGGTTTAAACACTTATACTCCTCCAAATATCTAGCCAATAACAACCATGGAACAATAAAGAAACCTAACAAGTGAATATTTTCCTTACCAATTCCAAAAAATGCCAAGACAAACCCTAGTTACCAAGTGTTTTTCACCATCAAAGCAAGAGAAAGAGCCTCCAAGAGATAGTGCACCACTTCACTCCACTAGACAAGAGATAAACCATATCAAGAGAGAGAGAGAGAATGAATTTTCCCAAGAGAGGCGCAAATTTCAGCCAAGTAGTCTTCTCCAAATGGGAGAGCTATGATCAAAATCAAATAGAAATTATCCTTATTTATACAAATCCTCTAAAAAGTGTTTGTCCACTTAACTTTAGGGTAAACCACAGAGTATGGGGCCAACAACCCTTAGTTTTTTCCTTTACAATATTAAATTCAAATTTAACCCTAAAATGCACACAAGGAACTCTAAAGATGACATCAACCCTCTCTAGGGTGACCTTTGGCACTTCTAGCAAGTCATTTGAGCTTGGAGGTGAAACGTTGGGCCTCCAAAGGCCCCCCTCTCATGCGCTAGGGTTTCTTCCATCAATCCAAGGCCTCTCTCTAGAAAAAGGTTCCAAGTGTCAAGTCAACCACACCACCACACCAAACCCTAGCCCTAGGGTGACGTCAAGATTCCTGCTATTAGGATGGAACAGTTCTAAATATTTATATGGTCAAATGCCTGACGACTGCGAGACGAAACCGATAGCTGCCTAGTTCTTGCCTCTTACTAGTGACTAAATTCCTTACCTAGGGATGGGGCTCTAGGTATAGTCTGCTACTCATATTCCAGTTGGTATGTATTTCAGTTCATCCATTATGGAGTCATGCATAGAAAACGTTTCTGGGGTCGATGGTCAATCCCAGCCTCCCTTCGGTCAGGCTAGCTAATAGGGCTAGGGGTGTGCTGGCTTGCCACCTCTCTCTAAATGTGACATTTTGACTTCCAAAGGCCAGATGTTGGGTTTGGAGGGGCTAGGTGAGGCCATCCAAGGTGTCTTTCAAGCCTCTAAAGGATATCATCATCATCCGGTGTGTGGGCCACGATATCCACCCTGTGGGATTTATGCCCCAAGGAAGCCCAAGCTAGGCTTGTTCCTTCAAAATTGTACGCTAGGCAAGGTACTACAAAGACAATGAATACACCCTTTAAGGATCTCAAGTCAAATGTACCATGATAAGAAAATAAAATCAACAAAAGAGTCACCTAAGCATGTGCATCAGAAACCACCTCATCAAATTAAACAGGTGCTCAAAGACCCTATGCAACTTGCCAAGTTTAGATATGGGAGAGTTGACATAGTGACCTATTGGGTGAATCATCCCCTAAGTCAAGGAATGTTTCCCAGGTGGACCCCCCTCTAAGCCATGTGTAGAATATGAAGTGGATAGGGGCAAGAATTTTGGGCATGGGGATCATGACATACAAGGAATGGTAGTGTCTCATTTATGGGTGCCTTTGTAAAGGGTGTGCTGCACCTTCGTTTTCAATGCATCCTTTTTCTAAGCCCACTTATTTCCTTTTGTTTTTTAAGATGTTTCAAAGTTGATGCCAATTTGGGGCTTCTACGTAATCATGAAAAAAATTACCCACCTTGACTCTACCCTGGTCACATTATGCTTCCCCAAGTTGAATACGATGTGTGGGACTTCTACCTCAACATGGAAAACATTTCCCACACATGCTCTACCTTGGTTGGCATTTTTTCATTATTATTTTTCATGGGTCCCATCAGTTTCTTATGAGAGACATTTCATTGTCCTCAGGATCCCTGGGTGAGCATCTAGAAGGTTTATGATTGGATTTTATATTTTTCCAGCTACAAACCTCTGGGCCTTCAGCCCCTTCTTCCCATGAAATGAGGGACAATCCCTTCTTGGGTCAGGACAACCAAAAATACCAAAATATAAGGAGATGGACGAGGGGTGAAGTGATGAAAAGTGATAAGTATGATTGGGATTGGCACAATGACTTGTTAAGGGGACCTCCCAGTAGAAAACCCGTCCTTAAGGGTGACCAATTACTAGGGCACAATGTCAACCACCAAGGTGAAACTATGAAAAGAGCATAAATTCCAAGTAGACGTTAAATAATCAAAATAAACTTTAAATGAAACATACTCAAATGCCTCAAATATTGAAATGAAACTTACCATAATACCTAGCTTGTACCTCGTGGAGCAAGACCCAATGCCTTCCGGAAGTAAGCTGGTGCGACATATACCATTGTGATGAATTTGAGATCTATGATGGTGAGGTGGGCCTCTATCTCTGCAAGTGGATGTTGTTAGCCGTATGTCTGTTGTTACTCCATGTCTGCAACCTTAGGGCCTCGAGACATCATCTCCTTAGTTATCCTTAGGAAATGGGGATAAAAAATTGTCGAATTTTGTAACTATGGTCGATCTTCATAATGTGAAAAGTGAAAAGAGAAAAGTTGTGTCTATTGGGGAGGTTAGTTTAGTATAAATAAGGAGTCAGTTTGGCTCATTTGTAACTCAAGAAATTCACATATCCTAGTAAATATTGTGTTCTCTTTGTGATCTCTTCTATTATTCTACATCATTTATATGGTTGAATTTCTGAAGTATAATTGCTTAATGATAAATTGAAATGTGAAAAACAACATCATTAGAAGTAATTATCGGCTTTCAAAAATATTGTGCTATTATCTATTGCACTAGAAAAATCAACATGGTATTAGAGCGAGACTGGGCTTGACTCCCTCATGGGAGGGCCTAGGTAAATGAAAGTGGATTATTGTAGGTAGTGTAAATTTTCTACTGCATGGTTGTAAGAGACATATGGTGAAGGGTAATGCTTGTTGTTGCATTCCATACATTGTTGCAACATAGTGCCTTTGTGCACCTCCTAAGGAAGAGTGTGGAGGTTTACATGGTTCATTGTTTTATTGTTGCGCCTGCGTTTGTACACATTGCTAGTTTTTTTTGCATTGAAGATTAAGTAATTTAAAGGTGCGAGAAAGTGTAAATAGAATTGCTCTCTTGACATGTATGTGCCTCAAATATTTGATGTAAAGGAGGTTTTCTAGTCTTAAGATCATATCAGAGGGGGTAGCATGGTTTTGCTACATGTTAAATCTATCTTGCAAGAAGTTTTGGATTGCCAAATCCTCAAGTGTTGAAACTAACATCTCGAGAGTCACTCCCTATTTGTATTGCATTGAGAAAGAGTTTCCTTTGCACAAGATTCAAGGCAAGGATCCTGAATTTATAACATGGTGTTGGGGTATCCAATTGTTGACAAGAGGGGTGATCTATTCATGCTTAAGACACTATGACACATACTGCCTTAGTTATACAAGTAGTGTTTGTGATGGTTCCACAAATGTGAGAATAGACAATGTGAGTGATGCCTGGGTAGTGTAGTTGGTGTGTCACCTAAGTTATGTTGTGTGATGGTTGTGCAATTTTTACAAGCGGTTGGGTTCTCATAATGCAAATGACAACATGTTACCAAGGACTAAAGTCAATGGATAATAATAATAATAATAATAATAATAATAATAATAATAATAATAATAATAATAATAATAATAATAATAATAATAATAATAATAATAATAATAATAATAATCTATTTTTAAGGTCACGGCCAAGCCAACACACCAAATTGGTGTATGAGACCCCCTTGTTTGTGGGACAAGGGATAATCGTGGACCGGTGAGGACTGGTTGAATTAGACCGTTCTATTGTGTGCCAGGGTGAGCAACCATTTGCAGTGAGTTATTGTGGAAGGTTACTCTCATAGGCTTTAAATAAACTTGTGTGTTGATTTGACAATTGATGCATCCGTGGGTGAGTCACTAAATTTGGTCACATAGATGAAAGCTTATAGAAGTGTGCCCAACACTGCCTCCTTCAACTTAGTAATGAAGTCAATGTAGCAGGCATGAGAGAGCGATGCAACCGTCAAGTTTATTGTTTGGATTTGGGGTTGTAATGAATCAGTGTGATTCCCACAGACGACGATAGCCTTCCCGCTGAAAGAAAGAACAATGATTGTGAAAAATGTTATCGACAAAGAAGAAACTCGGTGTAATTACCCCATGCACTGTAGAAGTTTGCTGGACATTGAAGGCCGAATTGGTTGATTATGGTGGTTTTTATTACCCATCAAGCATTCAATATATCATAAGAGGCATTGCTACCAAGTCGTCTCTACCTTGAGGTGAGAAGTGATATTATGGACTCGATGAGAGCCAGTCTGTTGGTGCCAAGTGAGAATGGATTTTGTTATTATTTCAACTGAGATCGAATCCAGGGAGAGAAGGTCGTTATATTTGTTCAGAATTAGATCGGTTGAGGTAGTGAATGACATTTTCTCTGGAAATTTTAACATGGCAACAAGAAAATGAAGGAATTCCATGTCTCATGTGGCCAAGCTCGATGACTGTGCATGGAGTGCGTATCTTTAGGGTGTGTTTGTCCTCAAATGTTTGGAAAGGGGTAGGTTACTCTTGAGATAAGCATCACTAATTTGATATTTTCTCTATTCAAGAGGCCATTTTACCTGGAAACCCTAACCTAGTAAAGTCTGATTATTTATGGACTGAGTAAAAAGATAGTAAACATAGTCCAAGCTGGGATCGAGGCCACCATTGATATTGGAAGGAAATCCATTTTTGTAGTAATAGAAATTGAGCTCCGAGGACTAAGGGAAGATGAACTTTGGTTGCTAAGCATGGTGTCCCTGGAAGTTTCAGCCGTAGAGAGATATGCCTTTGGACACATTGATTAATGGATTGTCATTGAAGAAGGAATATGTGAGTTCAACACAAGATTATGAATCCTTGGAAGTAGATGTGAGTATACAGTGCTCATAGAATTGAGGGAAAGTCAATGATGACTTCCAAGTGGATTTACAATATTAAACATGTAGTGGATGGAAGTATTGATAAATACAAGGCAAGGTTCATGGCTAGAGGGTTCTCCCAGAAAGAGGGAGAAGACTATGATGAGACGTTTGATCCTGTTGCTAGATACACTTCTATCAGATCCATTATCTCTCTTACAACTTCCATGGGATGGAGTCTACATCAGATGGATGTGAAGACAAATTTTCTCAATGGATGATTGAAAAAGAAGTGTACATGGAACAACCTCAAGGTTTTTAGGTGCACAAGAGAGAGTCCCATGTTTTCAGATTAAAGAAATCCTTATATGGACTCAAGCAAGCTCCAAGAGCTTGGTATGAATGGATTGACAACTACTTGAAGAGACTTGGACTCTCCAAGAGCTATGCTGATCCAAACCTTTATTACAAGTTTATGAATGATGCACCAGTGATTCTACTAATATATGTTGATGACTTATTTCTGATAGGTGCAGAGCCTCTCACTATTCTGTGTAAGAGGGAGCTAGCCTTTGAATTTGACATGAAGGATATTGGTCTCATGCACTATTATTTGGGACTAGAAGTATGGTAGAAGCCTGGTGAAATATTCCTAGGTAAAGGAAAGTATGTTGTGAAGATCCTTCAGAAGTTTGGGATGATGAATTTCAAATCCATGGAAACTCCCACGATGACAAACCTAAAGAATTTGAGAGTCTTCGATTATGATCTGGTAGACCCCTCCACATACCAACAATTGATTGGCTCATTGATGTATTTGGTTAATACCAAGCCAAACATTTTCTTCACTGTGAACATGTTGAGCCAGTTCTAGGTGGAACCGAGACATGAGCATTGGATAGTCGCAAAGCACATTTTGGGATATTTGCATGGCATTCTAAATTATGGTTTAATATATGTCTCAAACAATGATGTACAACTATAGGGATATACAGATTTCGATTGGGTAGGGAGAACAAGTGACATAAAGAGTACCTATTTTGTATGTTTTAGTTTGGGCTATGCTATGATATCTCAGGATAGTAGGAAATATAGGTCTTTTTCACTCAACACTGCAGAGGCAGAGTATATTGCAACTTGTGATGCTTGTACAGAAGCAATATGGCCCATTAAGCTGGTCTAGACTATTTGACCAGGCACTGGATTCAACCATGATATACTGTGATAATCAAAGCTATGTGAAGCTTTTAGAGAACCCCGTGTTCCATGACAAGTCGAAGCACATTTAGATCAAGTACATCTACTACACCCGTGATAAAGTTCAGAAGGGAGAAGTGAAGCTCCAATACATCTCCATCGATGAGCAGATAACAAATATTTTGACGAAGCCCTTGTCCAAAGGGAAATTTGTATACTTCAAGGATAAGCTGGGGCTTGTGGAGATTACTCCCTTGGTTGAGAGGGAGTGTTGATATTATTGCATTGTGGATAGTCAGTGTGCTGCTAGAATGACTTTCTCCCTATGGAGAATGGTCCAGATTGCTAATGTATCATGGACTGACATTTTCTATAGAAAGTGGTCTAGGACTGACATTCTCCTGTGGCACAGATGGTGACCTGATCAAGATGAATGGTTCACCCCCTAACGCATGAATGGTGACCTGATTAGGGAGGTTGGTACAAGACTGAAATTTTCGCTATGGCACATATGGTGACTTGATTAGAGAAAGACGTCTGGGACTGGCATTATTCTATGGCACATGTAGTGACCTGATTAGAAGAATGGTCCTTGTAGCCCATGACGTGGCTTTCAACATTTGGAAGAACTAGCATTATTCATGTGGCATAGACGGTGATCTAATCAGGAAGAATGGTCCTTGTAGTCACAGGAAACTTTGTTGAGTGCGTGACAACTGCGAGACACTCAGTTGAGTGCGCAGGTTTTAACACCTGACTTATTCAAGCATCATGCCCGATTACTCAAATGAAGTATGGCCCAGAGAGTTGATGCCATATGATGTTTCATATGACAGGTTGCTGCTGATGTTGCAGATGATGATGGTGATATTTTTTGATATGACCTTTTCATATATAGATTTTTTTTGTCAACTTGAGTACATTTAGCTGGTTGTTATGAATACCTCCCTAGTTAAGAGTGAGTGTTGAATTTCGTAACTATGGTGGGTCTTCATAATGTGAAAAGTGAGAAGTCGTGTCTGTTTGGGAGATTAGTTTAGTATAAATAAGGATCCAGTTTGGCTCATTTGTAACTCAAACAATTCACACATGTTAGTAAATCTTGTATTATCTTTGTGATCTCTACTATTATTCTACAACATTTATATGGTTGAATTTCTGAAGTATAATTGCTTAATGATAAATTGAAATGTGAAAAAAAAACACCATTAGAAGTAATTATTAGTTTTCATAAATGTTGTGGTATTATCTATTGCACTCGAAAAATCAAAACAAATCTCATCAAATCAACATATTTGGGAAGTTCTAGATTGGAATCTAGAATCCTCCCATTGCTCTTCAACTATTCATTAGAAAGTTGATCAACACCTAATTGTGTCTAAATTCATATAGAACTTCAGTGATCCTATTTGTTCATTGATAGCATAATGGTGATTCTATTTGTTCACCAAATAACAGAGGATGCCAATTTCTTTTAGCCAAATTACTTAGAAAATGATCAAGTGATCATCGAATGTTTAGATATGGCAGTTGTTTACTTCCAAAAAAATTGCTCTCTTTCGAAGTTCATTTTATATGAACCATACAACATCTATATTTGGTGTTTTTTTCCAGGCATATCTTCATTAAAGCTTAGTTTACAAGTTTCATATTGAATATTAAAGATGATACCAATTTATGCACTTCTTATTGTTTTCTTATTAGTATAATTATTCATACTTGTGTGTGAGAGGGGGAATGCTAGACTATGAGTCCCTATACAATCACAAATTCCAAGACCACATTCTTATGAGTTTTCATCCTTATCTATTGATGAGGTGTTGTCATTATCCATTGTTGAGTTTTTAGTGAGATCTAGATCTAGAAGTGGTCAAATGCATGTACTATAAATTTGATATCATGATATGAATACACGTGTTGAGAATAAATTAAAATCCTTTTCCGCCAAATCCTTTTATTGCGTTGTGCTTGTGATCTATTTCTTAATAAAAAGCAAGAGCTTTATATATAAGTTTCATGTTCAAGTGCATTGTGACCTTAAACTACATGATATATTATTATTAGGAGTGAGTTAATAAGTGGAAAAAATCAACTTTTCTATTGAGTTTATTTTTTTCCCAATGAGGAAAAGTTCTAACCTAATCCATTCAATTTTTTTCAAAATTATCGTGATTTGGGTTGTCTTAAATAGGCCAAATCCCATAAACACAAAGTTCCATGGTCAAAGTTCCTATCGATAAATTGAAACTATAACTTTTAACAAAATTTCTATTGGACTTAGAAAAATTTCTATTGAAAACAATGAATTTGTCCACTTATTAACTTAATTCATTATTATTAGGGTGGCAAGTGCGGGAAGAGTTATCATGAGACCCAAAGAAGGAATTGAAATAGCTTATGCCTAGGTTCTTAGTATTTCTTCAAAAAATCTTGCAGAAGTCTATGCCTTACTTCAAGGTTTGAAGATAGCTAACAACTCTCGCATTCAGAGATCGAGGTACGAGATTCAAAGGAAATCATTAGTCATATGGTAATGAATTCTACCCTAGACAATTACCTTTTACCATCAATGATAACTCAGGCAAGGCAAGAAGCAAAATAATCCCTTATATCAATATTTTTCACGTGCTCAGGGAAAAAAATAGTTTAGTGGATGGCTTTGCCAATCAAGCCATATCTCTAAAATTTGGGGATATTTATATTAACATTAAGGTCTATAAACATCCCACTCCTTGATTAAAAATGGAAAGCATGACACATTTCATGCATTTATGGAGTCACATAGATCATTGTAAGGATCCCTCGATGAATAGCAAGGCAAGTAATGTGACTTGACTTCAACCACCCTTTTGTTAGAAATAATCCTAAGTCCTAACTAGATCTTAACAATCAATTACTTATGATATGGTTGTTGGGTTGTTACATTGAGTTGTATTATTAATGTACCATTGATGTACATATGAATTGATTTGTATTCTATGACTTTTCCGCCCATCTTCTTGATTTATCATATATTGGTTATTTTCTTGTTCTCTATTTCTATCATGTGGTATCAGAGCATGTTGTTAATTTGATGGAAAGCTTGATGTTAATAAGCCTAATGTTGATTTTATGGGTTATTATGCCAAGTGAATTAAAGGCATCGTGCAGAGAATAGAAGTATGTGAAGGTTGTGTGCGAGTGGCAACCTGGAAGAGCACCTGGAAGGTGCAGGGGTCAAAACAAGATTGGTATCGGTAATTGCAGGGAATAGCCTTGGGCACTTTGCAGAAAGCTTATAATTGTGATCAAACCCTCTTTGCGACTTGGCCCATAGAAAGAATATCTATAAATATTCTTCAAGTCCGTGGAAACTGGTCAAAACCATTTTCCCTAACCCTGGTGAGAGTTCGAATCACATACCTTTCAATCTCGTTTCTATATCATTTCCTGCCCTGAGAACCCTTCAAATCTGCTCCACAGACAGAGAATTTGAAGAATCTATAGGCCACATATTCAACAAAGCCCTTGGATGTATGCAAACATATTTAAAGTTTTTGCAAGGCATTTCATAGAGAGAACAATATCTGAAATTAAATTTAATATTTGACTGTGCGCAGAGGAGGTTGTATGGTCGCTGATTGTCCGTGAGCAAGAAATATTTGCCCATAAATTCACTGCCTCTGAATCCATTGCAAGAAACCTTTCCAAAATTTTAAGTGTTAATAATATGTACCCACTCTGTATATTCATATTTTGATTTTATATTAGTATTTCAAATAAAATCTAAATGCAGTTTCACTCTTGCACCTTTTTCCCTTAGTTTGTGCTACTCGTGGATGATGAAGTTCTTTTGCATTCTGATATGCAAGTATGAGCATATAACATCGATTGGGGGAGTTCAAATTGGTGGAATAAATGAATAAACATGTTTTAACTATCCAATATTACTAAGAAAACAGTGCTGATGGGAGATGACCAATCATGCATGCTTTCTTCTCCAAAGATTGACTCTACACGTGTTGACAACATCTGCATTTGACTGTTAAGGATGATTCTTGACCGTTAAGGATGAGGCTGGAGGAGGTCAAGACAATATCTGACTACTTTGGAGACATTACTTCTAGAATACATTACAATGGATACTAAATGAGGAAGATGACTTCTTGGTTGTTTTCTCTAGCAGATAGACATGGATAGCAACATTGATTATGCAAACCAACAATTGGATATGCCAAGAAGTGTCCAATTTTATGACATATAAAGTACATGTATTGATTATTTTCTTGGCTATTGATTACTTTCATTAACTTTGGAAATGAGATTGCTTTGTCTTTCATTGTATTAAGAACTCTACAAACTTTACAAATAGAGTGGTCATTGTTCGCTATGTTAACTTCACCATATTTCATAAATCAGTATTGTGATATATTTTATATGCATTTCAAAGTTCTAATTGATTGTATTTGGTATTTGGAAGTTATAAGGAG
This sequence comes from Picea mariana, assembly GCA_032191745.1. NCBI lineage: Eukaryota > Viridiplantae > Streptophyta > Pinopsida > Pinales > Pinaceae > Picea > Picea mariana. The sequence continues at coordinate 282,499 of JASDQU010102884.1, read as the reverse complement.
TTTATGGAAGTTATAAGGTGTCTTTTTGTATTTTTCTACAAAGACATTATAAGGAGGGTTTTTGTACAAATTGTTTTTTGAAGTTATAAGACGTTTTGTTGTACTTGGTGTTAGAAGGATTTTTTGGAAGTTATAAGAGGTCCAACATATTTAATAAATTGAATATTTGTTTTAATTGAATAAGGGGGTCTTATGATCTTTGTGTGTGCGCCTTAGTCACTATTGGTGTTTTGAATAAGGGGGTCTTAGGATATTTATGTGTGCACCTTAGTCACTATTGGTGTTTTGAATAAGGGGGTATTAGGATCTTTATGTGTCCGCCTTAGTCACTATTGGTGTTTTGTCGTCTTGGTAATTTCATTTCATTTTTTAACACTCATATGCAACGAAGGAATTAAAATGGATCCACTCATGCAAAGAAGGCCACAAATACAAAACACACATGCACTCTAATCATTGAAGGACAATTCTAATTAATGACAACATTGGCACGAATAACAAGATACTTTTTGGCAACAACAACATGATAAATAAATGTTCGCTTGATGTTTTACCAACTTCCCTAATTCTATCATACACCATCTCTCTTGTATTTGTAATAAGTCTTGACTTCTTTGTTGAAGTAACTTTTTGAAGTTGTAAGAAAGCATGTACAACCCACCTGAAATGGAATAAGAGGGTTCTAAAAGAGGTCTGAGGATATTGATGTTTCTATAGGTTTTTTATATTTGTATGATCATGATGATAGGTTGGATAATGAACCCTACAATGCAAACACTGTCATCGGTTTGTCCATGATGAGTCAAACTGTTTTGATCTTCACCCATGTAGTTTTTGTGGGAATACCAATCACCTCTTAGTAAGGTTTCATAAGAGCAAGGAAATTCAGTGGAAACATATTCATTTTGAATGGTTATGGAATTGGCGTTGGAGTTTGGAAGAAAAATTATTGGAATGATCTTATCAATGGGTTCATACATAGGTACAACCATGTTTACAAGGAGCAATTTCTATAGTGGATGGTTCTGAGAGTTTTGGACTTGATGATTTGAGGGAAAGATCGGGGACCACTTGAGTTTGGGAATTTTTAAGTTGAAGATCGAGTCTTTCGACTCTGCTTAAAGAAATTTTGATAACACTTTTCACTTTTAAGGGGGGTATATCTGATGTTACAAACTTCTCACCTTTCGTTTGACAGGGATGAACATAGTGAGGAAATGTCAGACTTCAAGTTTCAAAGTCTACCTTGATGGTTTGCAGTTTATTCAGGATGATGAACACTATTTTTTATGATGATGTTTGATTTGGGTACATGATACAAAATTGATGGTTTTGACATTGATCATTTGAGGGATTGATTTTTCATATGCACGATGGATTTAGGATTACGATGCATTCATTCGGGATGATTTATATTTTATACTTGATGATGGATTTGATGATTTGGATTGGTCAGTTTGACCTTAAAAGGATTTTCATTGAGATAGTTCAACAATTGATTTTATGCTGGATTCAGGATTTTGATGCATATTGGATGGATGACTTGCCACATTTTGGAATTTGATGGAATTCAATCACCTTGTGAATTTGATGGTGGTTCGAAAGTTCGACACATTGATGACAGTTGGATATTTTGATCGAAAATTTGGATTTGTAATAGTACCAATGATTTACCTAGTTTACTACACATTGGATTTTTATGGTGTAACATCCCGCTCTGGCGCACTGACAAACTTATTCTTTGAGGACACTTGCTCGCAAGTGATCTGGATTTTTATGATGATAAACACCTTATCCTTGATGATGATGCATTATGATTGATGACAGAATGTTTTACTATTGTTGTATATAGGTGCTATTGACTCAGTTTATTTGAGTGTGCAGGGTTTTTGACCTGGAGGATGCAGAGGCATCGGTGGAACTCCCTTGGACTCCGGATTGAGTGAGGGAGTGTGCTATTTGGGTTGATTTGATACGGTGATATTGCTTTGTTTTGATGATATGATATTGATTTTATGATATGTTGTTGACATTCTGACACGATGGTTGATGATGCAGGCTGATGATAGCTTGCCGACCAGACTCACATATGGAGTAAAGGGGCCACACATGATTTCTAGAGAGGTTGAGGGAGAGGTGTGGACAACAGCCCTGCCACAGCCTACTAGCACTCCCGCCGTGGCTCGAACTGTAGGTTAACGATTACCTAGTTCGAGAGGATCCACGATGCCGTGAGGGCAGACTGCGACAGTCGCTCACGATGATTCTAAGGGGCACGCAATAAGGCGGGGGCCTTATTCCTTAGAGCCCTTAGTCTCCCACAAGTTCACCTGGCGGAGTGTTGACTCCAGGGGTTATAGATGACTACCAATCTGTCAAGTCGGCGAGTGGCACCCTTGGAGCACATGGTGCATCCTGAAGGGCACGTCGCGCAAAAGAATCACAAGTGGGCGAGTGGCACCCTTGGAGCACGTGGTGCATCCTGAAGGGCACGTCACGCCACAGAGGCAAACGAGGCGAGTGGCACCCTTGGAGCACGTAGTGCATCCTGAAGGGCACGTCACATTGATGATGATGATGAGACAACATAGATGACCCTAAGACCTTAACGCCTGATAAAATTCTTAAAACAACTCCCCTAATGAATTGTCGCCTAGTTCAATCGAAACCTAAATTTAAAACATCTCAACGATAAGACTCAGTTAAGCCCTAAGAAAAGATCCTACAAAAATGAACATAAGGGCGTAAACTAAAACGCTCCTATGTGTTAGTTAAAGTCTTCTTAAAACAAAGGGGGGGTAAAGTAATGAGGGAAATAAATTAAGTGAAACCCATGGCTTTTAAATGATAAAGAAGAAATAAAATTTATTAAAGTGTGGGAGTATAAAAGCTAGGAATTTAAAAATATATTGAAAAGATTAAAAAACGCATT
>JASDQU010102884.1:240690-267739 GCA_032191745.1 Picea mariana | reverse complement strand
TGTAGGGTAATCGCAGGAATGTAAGGAAGGTTGTGAAAATGTTAAATAAGTTATAATATTGTAATGGTAATATAAGGGAAATATTCTTGCTTTTATTTAGTAAATGTTAGTGTCACTCTTAATATATAATTAGGAGGTGAAATCATATGCTGTCATTTTAATGTGGCTATTTTCAATATTGGCGATTTTTATTATTGTTATTTGGGTCCTTCCTAAATTTTGTTATTTTAAAAATGATCGATTTAAATGTTGTTGGGTCACATATTGTCATGATGTCTTATGGATATTTTAAACATTAAGTAAGTTATAGATGTGATGTTGTAGTACTTATGACGATGAGTTTGCTTTTAAAAATTTGTCATGGAAATTATGTCGCTATCTATTATTGTCTTTTAAATGGATACCTTAAGTATTGACTTTTCCTTACATTATTATTTTTGTCATTTTCAATTGTTGTCCTTCTTGATCATTGTTATATTAAATGTGGTTACTCTATATACTGCCATTTTTTTAATATGAGGTTGTATTGTAATTTTCAAATATGATGCCACTTGTAAATATGATGTCAATTTTAGTGCATTACTAGTGGACCTTAGTGAACAATTTTATCTTGTAAGGTCATTATGAACTTAGTGGTTGTAGCATATAAGAGGTATGATAATTGTAAAATCTTGGTCCGGATTGTGACATAAATGATAGATGGTTAATGTTACATGACAGGGTTATTGTAAATTTTAATTATTGATTAATAACATGTGTGGTGCAATATCTTGGATTTACGTACCATAAATTACCCCAAGTTAGTATATTAGGGTGGTTGTTCCTTTAAAATAAATGTTGAACTTGGGTGTTCGTTGTCAGAGTCCTTGTCATGCGCCTTCCGTAAGGGGCGTAATCGTACTTCTTATTTATGTCGTACTTGATTGCATTCAGTTAGCCACGTAGTCTGCTTATGTCGGGCGGGGTATAGACCCCTCCTTGTTGCCTTAGCATATGTGTCCGTGTGTGTGATTTTTTCTACGTAAAGAATCCAGTGCCATATCAAGAGTCTCGGGCCCTTTAAAGGCAAGGTTTCCACTCTTGCGACACACCTGACGGAGGTTATTAGTTTCTGCCTGAGCAGTCGGCCAAGAGCCTATCTAATCTTCTTTCGAGAAGACATAAGACTAAAAGCCCTGCTTTTTTGTGCAGAAATGGTGAACTCTACTGTTGGATTCTTCCCTCTGTGACTGTACTGTACTTAACCCCTGGTGTTGTTTCCTGATTACAGCTGCTAGTTGTACTCCTTAGGTCTAGGGGCGTTTATCACTAGTTGTCTCTGTGATGTGTCGGGGTCGTCTTGTTGTATTCGTCTTACTTGCGTCGTGTTTTGGGTCAGGTTACTAGTTTCTGCCTGAGTAGTCGGCTAGGAGCCTGTCTAATCTTCCTTCGAGAGGACATAAGACTAAACGCCCTGCTTTCCTGTGCAGAAATAGTAACCCTAACCCCGTGGACTCCTTCCCCTGTGTTCTTACTGTGCACCCCGAGTATGTCTTAATGTTGTGTTGTGTGCCTTATGCCTGTGGTCGCACATTGTTACAGTTACTCGTTGTGTGCCTTCAATTTTTCCTTGTCGTGGTTGCGTCTTGTTGGTTGTCGAGTGGCGTCGTGTAGTTAAGCGTGTGGTTACTTCTACACGCGTGCACACACTTTAAAGAATTTTTTTTTTTGCACCTGTTACTAGAATGGTTGTCGTAACGAGGAGGACGTTACATATGGACACAAGATGTTTTGGATACAAGGTTCAGATGCCTTTTGACACTTTTTTTTTTCCAGCAAGATAATTGCCAATTTTTAGTGTGTCGATTTCTGAGAGTGGTTTGTGAACTTATTTGTTCACTTGATAGTCTTTGGAATTTACAGGGATGATCTTCAGATCTAGAAGATGCCAGTTGTTTCTTCTAAATTTGTGCTTTGCACATTCAGGATTGTCATGAATTTTCAGGATTTGAGATGTGTTGGACATGTAGCCAATTCACTTCTCATCAGGGTTTGATCTCATTAGTTTTGGTTTCACTTCAGTGAACACCTATAGGTTGTCTAGATCATTTGTTACACAACGAGTCTTCTAGACTTGGTTTCAACATCCACTTTTGGCTGTTTTCCATGGAGATCTTCATTGAAATCCATGATATTTTAGACCATGAGTTACAGGTTGAATACTTGTCAACTTTTCACTAGTCCTTGTTGCTGAGCTGATACATTTGTACAAACTTAAGATTAAATGGGGGATTTTTAGAAATAATCCTAAGTCCTAACCAGACCTTAACAATCAGTTAGTTATGATACGGTTCTTGGGTTGTTACATTGAGTTGTATTATTAATTTACAATTGATGTACATATGAATTGATTCAACTTCCGTGCCTTTTCCACATGTCTTCTTGATTTATCATTTCTTGGTTATTTTCTTGTTCTCTATTTCTATCATCTTTCCGGTGGTTTTTTTTGCAAGATCACCTATTTTTGAACCAAAGGAAGCTTATTTCCCTCAGCCTAGTGGGATATTGACACATAGAAACAAAAAATTTCGGTGTTAATGGTGGGCTTCAAGCTTATGCAATTGTGGGGTTTGCTTTGTTTTTTTTTTTGTAAGTTAGATTTTGTATTACTTGTTAAAGCATTCAAAAAAATGTACAAAGATAATCCTAGAGGCAAGGCTTCAAAAAATGAAAACCAACCTTGCTCCAAAGAAGTTTAAAACCAAAGGTTCACCACAAAGACAAAATATGAGTTGATATACATGCCAAAAGTACAGTGAAGACTGTTTAAGACTGATAACTATGCAAAAAACTAACATCTATAATACTATCAAAGTAAAAACTAAACCCCTAAACAATAATTTTATTAATGGGCCTTGTCATGTCCTGTATTGGTTGAGGGGGAATTGCTCAGATCCACTAGAGGAAGGAAGATGGGGACCTGAAGAAGAGTCGCATCCTGGACCAGAAGAACCGACTTAAGTTGTTGAGGGAATTTTCAAGCATATAGTGCCACGAGTGTTGAAATTCAATGATCCATGGGTTGGATTCAGAAGGTGAGGTGCACCATTTCTCTGTGGATGTCAAAGAGAAGTTGCTAAAGAGTATCCAAGGCCTGTTGACTACAAGAGGGTCCTATCCCCTGACTAGAATCTGAATCCATTGAGGTAAATCTAGATGAAGGAGTTCCTCCACTACTACCACCTAGGTCAGGTAGACTACCAATTGACATGCGAGGAGGAGAAACTAGCATGGGACCATATCCTAAGGAGCGTCCCTCAACATAAAACCATTCGATGTGGCAACCCCATTCTGAGGAAGCCTCCGACTATCACCGTGCATTTCTCGATTCATGATTATTAACATGCGAGGATGGATCTTTGCGTATAGCATGAGAGCTACCGATTCATTGAGAGTGGGTTCTCTCTTGTCTTCAAACCATGATAATTTTTTTTTCACAAAACACTATAACCAAAAAGAGAGCGATAATCGAATTTGTGACGACTAATCGTGATAAAATACCCCTCTATTGAACCTGATTCCAATAACCATTAATGTTAGGAAACAAATATCCAAATAGAATAAAAACATCAGAATAAGTACTCCACACCTCGACAAAGAGATAATTTCAGATAATAAGCCTCTTTGAGGGGGAAACCTCCTTATACACCACATAAATTCAAAAATACAAGATGATTCCAAATGAAAAGGTCTCCTTGGCATATATAAGAGTCTAGGAGGTATAATTACAACTAATGAAGGCAAGTCAAAATAAATAAAATAACAATACTAATGTAATATGCCCTAATTAAGGGGCAATGTGCCGCTATTTAGGGATTAACATGACCCTCCCCTTCAGAAAAATGTTGTCCACAACGCTTAAGTAATTATGGATGCTTATGTATAAAAGACTCATCTTCCCAAGTGGAATCTTTAACAGGTAGTTTCTTCCACTTAATGAGATACTCTGAAATGGATCTATTCCTCAGTTGGAGAAGTCTTGTGTCACTGATAGCTTCAGGATCCAATATGATTTTTCCTTCCTCATCAAGTTCTGGAAATATATTTTGAATTGAGATCTTGTCACCTATAACCTTGTTTAAGCATGAAACATGGAAAACTGGCTGTACTCACGAAGATGCAGGAAACTCCAATTTGTATGCCATAGTACCAATCTTTTGCAACACCTTATAAGGGCCATAATACTCCAATAATAATTTATTATCATTCTTAGCTTGCTTGATGTACATCTATTTGTATGGTTTTAGTCTTAAAAATACCCAATCCCATACTTAAAAAATTCTTTCACTACGATGTTGATCTACTTGTTGTTTCATGCGATTCTATTCCATGGTCAGGTTGTCCTTTAAGAGTTGGAGAATTTGTTGTTGATGCTCGATGTGATTTTCCACTGCTTGAACCTTAGATTTTTATTTTAGAGAAGAAGTGATGGACATTGGGTGATATCCATAGAGTTCCATAAATGGTGTCATTTTTGTTACAATATGAAAGAAAGTGTTATATCACCATTCTGCCAAGGGTAACCACTTGAACCATTGTGTTTTTGTCCATCGGATTGAGGATGATAAGATGAGCTATGAGCTAATTGAGTACCCAAACAAGAAAATAATTATGTAAAAAAATGTCCAGTTAAGATGGGATCTCTGTCACTTACAATAATCTTTGGGCTTCCATGTAGCTTTTGAATTGTCTCTATGAGTGCAGTGGCAATGTATTGGATTTGAAAGGATGAGAGAGTGCACAAAAGTGTGCGTACTTGGTAAGTCTATCAATAGTCACCATGATGACACTCTTTCCTTCATAATTCAGTAACCCTGTGATGAAATCCATGGAAACCTCCTCCCAACGTTGACTTGGGATGGATAATGGTTGTAAAAGGTCTGGGGTCTTAATTGTGTACACCTTATTTTGTTGGAAAACCAAACATTCTGCCAAAACCCTTTGAACATCAGTTTTAAGGCCATCCCAAAAAAACTCCTTCTTGACCTTGTGATAGATTTTCAAAAATCACGAGTGCCCTCCTACCAGAGAGGTGTGCAATTCCAAAAGTACCTTTTGTTTTATTTTGGAGTTATTAAATAAATATAAGCGATATTTGTACCATAGTGAATCATTTTTCCATGTAAATGTATCTGATGCACTGGAATCCTGCTGCAACCTTTGAATGAGAGACCACACTTTTTTGTCATTCTTCCATTCATCCCTTGTTTTTGTTATCCAGTCAGGTTGGAGATAGAGATATCATAGACAAAGGCCTCAACATCTTCATCCTTTCTTGAGAGTGCACTGCCACAACATTTTTCTTACCTTTTTTGTATATGATTTCAAAATCATAACCCAACATCTTGGTCACCCATTTTTACTGTTCTTCTGAAGATAGTCTTTGTTCCAAGAAGTATTTAAGACCGTCATGATATGGTTTGACCTTGAAGTGCCTACCTATTAGGTAAGGACACTATTTCTTCAATGCATGTAGTATTTCCATCATTTCCTTCTCATAAATGGGTTTGTGTAAGTCCTTTCCCTTGAGTGGACGACTTTCAAAAGCAAGGGGCCTTCCTTCTTGCATTAGAACATCCCCAATTCCATTTCCCGAGGCATCACATTCCACAATAAAGGTTTTGTGAAGTCTGGCATGGTCAATATAGGAGCTTTGCCCATCCCCTCTTTAAGTTGTTCAAAAGATTGAGTTGCCTCTGGAGTCTATGAAAATGCATCCTTCTTATTTAATTCCATTAAAGGTGTTTGTATTCTTCCATAGTTCCGAACAAACTTGCAGTAGTAACCTATCAAACCCAAAAATGCTCTAAGATTTTTCAATGTTTTTGGAATCGGCTAGTCCATCATGGCCTTAATCGTGTTAAGGTCTACCTTGACACCTTCATGAGATACAATATTACCCAAATACTCTACCTCCTTCACCCAAAAGAAACATTTGGATGGTTTGGCATATAGTTGTGACTCATTTAGTAGCTATAGCGCCTTGTCAACATGTCGAACATGATCCTCCCAAGATTTGATATAGATTAGTATATCATCAAAAATTCCTAACAAAAATTTTCGAAGGAAGGGCTTGAAAATGGAATTCATTAACCCTTGGAATGTGGAAGGTGCATTTGTAAGGCCAAAAGGCACGACCAAAAATTTGTTTGACAACACAGGTATTCCAACAGAGGATGACCACCTTCAGTAACCACTCACACAACCAGATCAAAGATCAACACATCAAATTTTTGACGTGGTAAAACACCTACGGGGAAACATCCATGACCCCAACCAACACGACCACTTGGAGCAGTTTATTAATGCAAAAGAAAAAGATTACAAAGATATTTTAAAAGAGATTTTCTCACAATCAATCATCGGCAAATGACCCTCCATGCTCTTTAAATAGAGATCATGGACCAATCAGGTGCTAAGCCATGGATCAATGTCCGTTAATATCGAGGAGAATATGAACCATCAGATCACTCTATGTTGGAAACATATCGTGACCGTCAGATTTCCTAACTACAAATTCATACTAATGCATACTAAGGAAACACACTTTTACCACATGACACATTAGACCAAGTAGATCTTAACTAACTCCTAAGTGTCTAAATATCCTTACATCCCCCCTTAAGTACAACTTGGGATGGGATTGAAGGATTTACAATAGTGACACACTAGGAGAAGGAAGGAGGCATTAGATCCTATCCCCCCTTGATGAAAACTTCCTGAACTCCTAACATAGATTGAAGTTTGGAAAAAATTGCTTCTGTAAGAGACTTTGTGAAAATGTCAGCAACTTGATATTTTGTAGGGAAAAAGGGCACTTCAATAACTTGATCATGAATGATATTTTTGATGAAGTGCATGTGTAGCTCGATGTGTTTGTTGTGCTAATGTTGAACTGGGTCTTTGGAGACTTGATGACACTCTGATTGTCACACCAAAGGCTGGTCGGATGCTACTACTAGAATCCACACTCTAAAAGGATCTGTCAAAACCACAAGGCTTCCTAACTTGCATTTACCACTACTCGGTACTTTGCTTCTGCTGAAGAAATTGAAATAGCTTGTTGTTTCTTATAGACCCAAGTGATAGGTCCTGAAGCAAGGTTGAAAACATAACTTGTAGTAGACTTCTGATCATTAGGGTCATCGAACCAATCTGAATCAGTGAAACCAACCAATAAAGGAGTCCCCCATGAACTGTAATGCATCTCGAACTGAACTGTACCACAAACATAGTGAAGTATCCTTTTAGCTGCTTTCTAATGGATTTCATGGGGTGTTTGCATATACTGGGAAACAAGACCAACAATAAAGGAAAGATCAAGATGGGTATGAGTCAAGTATAAGAGGCTACCAACAAACTGAAAGTACAAGGTGGCATCAACTTCAGGATAAGTACAGATGCCAACAAGATTGACTCCAGACTGCAAGGGAGAAGCAGCTAGTTTACAATCTTCCATGTGAAAGTGACGAAGAAGGTCACAAGCATACTTAGACTGGGAAATAAAAATTCCTTCATTGGTTTTCAAAACTTGGAGGCCAAGGAAATAGTTAAAAAATCCTAAGTCCGTCATTTCAAATTTCTTCTTAAGGCTATTTTTCACATGGTTTAAAAGTTTTGAGTCACTACCAGTAAGAATAAGGTCATCAACATAAAGGACAAGGATCATGAGATGGATTCCTACTTTATTGGTATAGACATTAGGATCAAAATGACATCTAGAGAATCCAGTGTCAATAAGAAAGTTGTCCATTTTGGCATACCAAGCTTCGGGAGCTTGCTTAAGACCATAAAGATATTTCTTAAGGTGACAAACAAGGCTAGAGTCATTTTGGACATAGCCAAGAGGTTGTTCCATGTGGATTTATTCTTACAAATCTACATGCATGAAGGAAAATTTAACATCCATATGATGGACCTCCCATTTATGTGAGGCAACACGGGCAAGAACAAGGCAGATGGAATTTATTTTGGCTACAGGGGAAAAGGCTTCATTATAGTCAATTCCTTCAACTTAGGAAAATCCTTTGGAAACTAACTGAGCCTCGTGTCTTTCAACACTTCCATCTGATGTATACTTAGTTCTATAGATCCATTTACATCTGACAAGTTTTCCTTCTTTTGGAAGAGGTACAATATCCCAAGTATCATTTTCCATTGAAGAACGATACTCTTCATTCATTGTTGTATCCCAATTTGGATGACCCGAAGCTTCTGCAAATGTCTCTGGATCGCGAGTCTCTAAAACTTGAGCCAAAAGAGAAGAGGCTTGATGGAACTATGAACATGTTTGAAGCTGATATGAAGGATCAACAAAAATATCATCAACTGCTTCTCATGTTAAATGGACCCATCTAAGTTGCGATGGAGCTGGTACAGGTTCAAAGGACTCATTTGGAGGAAGGTGAGTAGGCGGAGATGGATTTTCATCCTCACTGTCATCATTTGAAGAAGAAACTAGAATAGGAATAGAATAAGGCACAAACGTCGAAGATGGATTGTAGGTCGAAGAAGGCACAAACGACGAAGAGGGCTCACAGGTCGAAGAAGGCGCAATCACCGAATTAGGCTTGCAGGCCAAGATATTTTCATCAAATTTAACATCTCTTCTAATAATAATTTCATTACAATGTGGTTGAAGAAGTCTATAACCTTTTACATCTTCAGAATAACCAAAAAATATACACTTCTCACTTTGAGGCTGCAATTCTTTCCTTTTCTCATCAAGAATGTGAGCCCATGCTATACTACCAAATACACGGAAGTGACTTAAATATGGTTTAATTTTAGTCCAAGTTTCTTCTGGTGTTATAATTTTAAGAGCCTTTGTGGGAGTGCAATTTACTATATAATTTGCATAGTTGATGGCTTCCGCCCAATACTTTAGACTTAATTCCTTAGATTGGATCACACAATTAGCCATTTCTTTTAATGTGCGGTTCTTTCTCTCAGCAACACCATTTTGTTGTGGTGTATATTGAACAATGTGTTTCATTTGGATTCCCTGTGTAGTGCAGTAACTTGTAACATTATTGTTCACATATTTTCCTCCATTATTTGTTCTTAAACTTTGAATTTGATGTCCATATTGCTTTTCTACAAGGGTCTTGTAGGTCAAAAAATTGTCAAAAACTTCGCTCTTAAGTTTTAAGAAGTAAACCCAAGTACATCTGGAAAAGTCATCAATGAAAGTTAAGAAATAATTGCACCCAAAAAAATAAGGAGAATAAATTGGACCACACAAGTCACTGTGAACAAGTTGCAAAGGGCCCGAGGCATGTCAAGAGGCACATTTGTAAAAATTGTCTTGATGTTGTTTGTTGAGAACAAAACTGACGCAAACACCATCTTTGCATGGAACAAGAGGAAGAATAATCCCCATTTGTTGATTACATATTTGTTGCAATGAGTGATAGTTTAGATGACCAAACCGCTCATGCCAAGGTTTGCTCAAGTCATCGCTATGAGCAACAAAAATTGATGGAAAAGATGATGACCCAAAGTTGTCAAACTTGTATAACCTGGTAATATCATCAACAATGCCAGTTGCAAGAACATGCTTAGGATCTTTTAGATGCTTGATTACAACTTGGTGAGGTGAAAAATCTACGGTTTTACCTTCACTTGAATGGGTGATTTGATATATTGATAGAAGGTTACAAGAAATACTTGGAACACATAATACATCATTGAAATGACCATTATCTACTTGAATTGTTCCCTATCCCACAACACTAAGATATCTATCATCACCAACCAATATTTTCCTGGTGTTACATTCATTTAGAGAAAAAAATATGTCTTTATCCTTAGCCATATGGTAAGATGCTCTAGAATCAATAAGCCACTCATCAGAAGAAGAAGTATAAGTTGCATTGAAGGAGAAACCAAAAGCAGAAAGTGCATGTCCGTGAGAAGAAGAAGAAGAAGTAGAATCAATACTGATATTGTGCTTCTTCAATGCTGCTTCTAAAGCTACCATCTTCTTGAAACATTTGGACTAATCATGACCATTTAGTGAGCAATTCATCTAAATTCTCCTCTTTTTCTGTTGGGGCAGACATCAATATCTGCTCCTTCTCCTCATCTTTGAAAGTCCTTGCTGGATGTATTTCTTTTGTTGCACCTGCATCACATACATAGTTAGATTTAAAATCATTTGGCCCCATGGCCTCCTTTTGGGATTTTCATTGCACTACCACCTCATGTGGAACTATTGTATTAGTCTCTACTGGACTATTTGGCAAGAATATTTGAATTCCCCCAACGATCAAAACACACCTCTGATCCTCCTCTGCTACGATGGGAGTATTTAAATTCTCATCGTCTTCATGCACATGGTCTGTAAACACACATGAATCTTCATCTATCATCACTCCTTGTTGATATGAGATCTCAGTTGAGTTCATCTCTTCTCCCTTGCCCACTTGGTGATCTGGGATTTCTCCTTTGCTCCCCTGGCAGTATATGAGATCCAATGATCCCTCTTCATTTCCCACCTGGGAACTTGAACTTCCATCACTACCCTCCTGGCATTCTATGAGATCCTCCACTGATCTCCTTCTATTTCCCACCTGGAAACTTGAAAGTTCACTTCTGCCTTCCTGGCAATTTATGAGATCTCCCAACCCCATATCACTATCCACCTAGCAACATGAATTTCCACTATTTTCCTCCTAACAGTCTAAGAGATCCTCACTTGATATCATATCATTGCAAACCTGGCAATTTGAAAATTCATCTCTGCCCTCCTGACAGTTTATGAGACCTGTAACTGATCTCCCTTCCTCATCATCACTGATATTTCTTCCAATCTCTGGTTCACAGATGTGAAGCAGTTCCTCCTCTGTGTCACTGAGGTTTTCAGTATGCCTCAACCACTTCCTCCACTCTTGTTTCTATTTTCTGACCAACAACTTTTGAACAAACCATTTTGACTTTCTGTTTAGAGGCCATTCGTACCTCCAACATACCTTTTCCTCCTGCTGCATATTCAACGTCAGTTGTTCCATTCTTGCTCTTATCTCAATGAGATCCTCATCAATTTCTTCTTTACTTTTCTTCTTGTGGGCTCCTATTCGACCACGCTCATGGCCTTCAATAGCCATCTTTTCTGTCTTTAGCCCTCCTGACTATCTACCATTTGCTGCTCACCTTGCAACAATTTTCACAAAGCATCAATACTCTGTCTTCCTTAACTTGTTGTTCTACAGACAAAATCCATCTTCTGATACCAGTTGATGTCATCAGATTATTTCTTTTCATCTTCTCGCCTTTGTCTACAATCTGTAGACACAGTTCAACTCTTGATACTGCTTGATGTAGTCAGACTATCCTCTCTATCTCCTTCGCTTGAAGTCTACAGATGAAATTAACTCTAATACCTCTTGATGGTATGAGACTGTCTCCTTTACCTCCTTCGCCTGAAATCTACAGAAGAAAATCAAATCTGATACCACTTGATGGTATCAGAGTATCTCCTGTCATCATCTCTCCTTTGTTTGTTGTCTGCAAACAAAAATTTATCTCTGATACCACTTGATGCAGACCCCCCTTCTCTGCTAAGGGATGTTCGACCTCCTGGTCTAGGATCGATCAAGAAACTGAGTCGGATCGACTCTTTGGCCCCTCAAGAACCTCAAATCCACTTAACATGCCCTCTTTCCCTTAAGGCACAGGTTATATGGAACCCATGGGATTCTCCTTAACGCTTTTAAATCCTTGACATATTTAGGCGCTAGCTCTCCTGGTTAAGCCCCTCTCTTTACGTTACCAAGGCTGTGACCAGTCTCCTAATTGAAAGGCGTGTTGCGACTTCGTGTATCGGGATTTTTCATATGAGTCACCCCGAATCTCTCAACTTCTAAAATATCGACAGGATCTTAGCGCATGCTATCCCCCTTATTCTCCTTCACCGATGTGACGCTTCACTATGAACGTGGGCCAATATTTCGAGCACTTCACGATTTTTCATTTCACGACTTCGCGTCTTGTGAAGTTCGCTTGCTCGTCCTTCTGAAACCTGAACTTGCGAGTTTCACTTGCCAAATCAATGGTCCACAACCCCCTCAATCCAATGGTCCATATCTCCTTTTCATGTATCGGGACATCACATTTCATTACGTTGGAGGACCGCTCACCTTCCTTCTCCATCCAAACTCCCGATATCTCCTTGGACAATCAATGATCCACGCTCTCTCTTCGATCAACTGTTGTGATCCTTTCGGGAATTCGCACTCCATGAATCCTCACTGAAAAATCAATGGTCCAGATCTCTCCTCAATCGACAACTACGATCAAGTCGCGAACTCGGATTTTGCGAGTTCCCATAACTCTTACTTATTATTTCCCGAGTTGCGACCTCCCGACAAGACCATATCTACGGTCCACGATCTTCCTTCGATCGATGACTACGGTCAAGTCACGAACTCGGATTTCACAAATCCTCACGATCTTTTACCTCTAGCTTCCCAAATTGCGAACCTATGAGTAGACCAGATCTACGGTTTAGCTCCCTCCTTCGATCAATGACTGTGATCAAATAGCGATTTCGTGATTCGCGAGTTCTTATAACTCTGCCTTTGACTTCTTTGAGTCACGATTCAGCAAAATGTTGATCTCTTGCCATGTGTCCCCCTTGACGATGGATGGTTCCGATGATTTCAGAAATTCGTAAGTCTGATTCTCCCGTACACCTTCAAATATTTAATGTTAGTGTACTTTACCTTGATCGGACGACTACGATCCTTTTGCGCATAGATCGGACGACTAAGATCCTTTCTTTGTGCCCCAATCGAACGATTGAGATATTTTCTTTGGCACTTAGATTGGACGGTTGAGACCTTGCATCCTATGCACTTTCTCCTCATTGTATGGACGCTGATCGGAGGGTCCTGATCTCTCCCCTGAGCTTACACTTTCTTCTAACTTAGAATATTTTTTGAAAGATTCAAATATTCTGACCTTTGTCCTTCCTACGAGTTCATTTCTTGGATCTTGTTCACACTTCTTGGAAAGTGATATCCCTCCTGAGATTGATCTCCTCAAATATTTCGATATCCCAAGAACATCTTGCTTTTCCGGGAAATTCATCAAACTCAGTTCCAAGGATTCTTGAAAATAATTCTTTCTCTCCTTCCTGGTGTTCCTCTGTTCTTGTCCTTCGACTTCTTTATGGAGTTGCTTCGACTCTTCGTCGAATTCCAGACCCGTGCACTCTTTGCAACAAATATTTACACAATATTTGAGTTCTTGCGACAACTGTGCACACCTTGTGACAGTAGCTTTACACTTCCTTCAAAGAAACCTTACGTTGTTCCTCCCAATCTTACGAGTCGAGACAGACTTTGTCAACACACTTCTTGCAAACTAAATTCTGGATCAGTGCACTCCTTGTAGCAGATTTTTACACAAGATATGGATTCTTGCGGATGATTGTGCACTCCTTGTAGCAGTCACTTTGCACTTCTTGCAAATGAAATCTTACGCTATTTCTTATGAGATTTACGAGTCGAAATAGACCCTTTCAACACACTCTTTGCAGACTGTGTGCACACCTTGCAACGGCTCACGAAGAAAAGCAATTTAAATTTTATGCAAGCATTTAAAAGATATACACACCTGTAATAAGATTTATGTATTCTTGAACAAACACAATAACAGGGAAATTACAAACAACAGCAACCTCACACATTGGATCAATTTTCCTATGTTATCTTAATTCAAAATCAAGAAAATGGTTACAGCTAAAATCAAACAACAATCGCTGCTCAAAAATTTCTACTTGCTCAATTTCTATCTGCTGCAAACGATCTGCAGTACCGGCCCGCATTCGAGGTTCCAAATTGGTCCTCAGGTGCTGAGTTGTCCTACCATGTGTACTTCTGACGATGCTCCTGCATCATACTCCATGGCTGGGAAAATCATGAGCTTCTTCTCATGTCTCTCTCTGCTATGTTGTTGAGATCCTTCAGGGTCCCATACTTTCTCTTGGAGTTGTTCATCTACCCCTTTTCCTTGCTACTTCCTTTAGTGCTGCTGCTGTTTCTTCTCTACTTCTATGTCAAGTCCTCCTCTGTTCATCCTCCTCCTACTAACCTTTTCTTGTGATGACCCCAACATCAGCCTTTTGATTTCTTCAATCACCTTGTCCAACTACTCAACTGGCTAGTCCTTGTTTTGCATACTATTCTGCTACACTTCCTTCTTGTCAATGGGTAGATCAACCCAATCTCCCTTGATGCCTTAATATACCATGGCCTTAGCTTGTCATCCTGTTGCAGGCTCCATTTCTGTAGTCTCATCACTGAGCTTCTGCTCAACTATCTCCTCCGAAAAATCGGCTTCTGTCATCTCCTCTTATGTTGGTTCAACTCCAACTTCTTCCAACTTCTCCCTAGGTTGGTATGTTCCTCTAACCATTTCCAATTTGATCTGTTGGATATTCCTACTCTTCATATTTATCCTCCTCTCCAGGGATTCCAATTCCTTATACAACTCAACAAAATCTATGTTGCCTGTCTCCTCTTCTCCTGCAGGCCCCAATGCTGCAGTTATCTCCCTTTCAGCTTCCTCGCTAAAAATTTTGAGCAATTCTGTTGAATGCTCTCCTCCTGAAATATGCATTGTTGTCTCCTGACAGCCATCCTCCGGGTTTGGATTTTTCAACCAATCCCCCAACATCTTCATCTCTCGCTCCCATTGAGTGAGCAATTCATCTAAATTCTCCTCCTTTTCTGTTGGGGCAGACTTGAATATCTGCTCCTTCTCCTCATCTTTGATAGTCCTTGCTGGCTGTCTTTCTCCTATTGTACTTGCATCACAGACACAATTAGATTTAAAATCATTTGTCCCCATGGCCTCCTTTTCGGATTCTCGTTGCGCTACCACCTCATGTGTAACTCTTGTATTAGTCTCTGCTGGACTATTTGGCAGGAATATTTGAATTCCCCCAATGATCATAACACACCTTTGATCCTCCTCCACTGTGATGTGAGTATTTAACTTCTGATCGTCTTCATTCACATGCTCTGCAAACCCACATGAATCTTCATCTATCAACACTCCTTGCTGATATGAACTCTCAGCTGAGTTCATCTCTTCTCCCTTGCCCACTTGGAGATCTGGGATTTCTCCTCTGCCCCCCTGGCAGTCTATGAGATCCAATGATCCCTCTTCATTGCCCACCCGACAACTTGAACTTCCATCAATACCCTCTTGGTAGTCTATGAGATCCTCCACTGATCTCCTTCTATTTCCCACCTGGAAACTTGAAAGTTCACTTCTGCCTTCCTGACGGTTTATGAGATCTCCCAAACCGATCTCACTGTCCACCTGGAAACATGAATTTCCATTGTTTTCCTCCTGACAGTATAAGATATCCTCACTGAATCTCATATCATTTCCCACTTGGCAATTTGAAAATTCATCTTTTCCCTCCTGACAGTTTATGAGACCTGTAACTGATCTCCCTTCCTCATCATCACTAAGATTTCTCCCAGTCTCTGGTTCACAGATGTGAAACAGTTCCTCCTCTATGTCATTGAGGTTTTCAGTATGCCTTAGCCACTTCCTCCACTCGTGTTGCTATTTTCTAACCAACAACTTTTGAACATGCCATTTTACCTTCCTGTTCAGAGGCCATTCGTACCTCCAACGTACCTTTGCCTCTTGCTGCATCTTCAACGTTAGCTGTTCCATTCTTTCTCTTATCTCAATGAGCTCCTCATCAATTTATGCTTTACTTTTCTTCTGGTGGTCTCCTCTTCGACTACGCTCATGGCCTTTAGTAGCCATATTTTCTTTCTTCATCCCTCTTGACTATCTACCATTTGTTGCACACCTTGCAACAATCTTCATAGAGCATCAATACTCTGTCTTCCTTCACCTGTTGTTCTACATGAAAACTACAACTTCTGATACCAGTTGATGTCATCAGATTATTTCTTTTCACCTTCTCTCCTTTTTCTACAATATGTAGACATAGTTCAACTCTTGATACTGCTTGATGTAGTATGACTTTCCTCTCTATCTCCTTCACCTGAAATCTACAGACGAAATTAACTTTGATACCTCTTGATGGTATGAGACTATCTCCTTTACCTACTTCGCCTGATATCTACAGACAAAAATCAGCTATGATACCACTTGATGGTATCAGAGTATCTCCTGTCACCGTCTCTCCTTTGTATTTTGTCTACAAACAAAAATTTAGCTCTGATACCACTTGATGCAAACCCCCCTTCTCTCCTAAGAGATGTGTGACCTCCCGGTCTAGGATCGATCAAGAAACTGAGTCGGATCGACTCTTTGGCCCCTCAAGAACCTCAAATCCACTTAATAGGCCCTCTATCCCTTAAGGTGCAGGCTATATGGAACCCACGGGCTTCTCCTTAACACTTTTAAAGCCTCGATGTATTTAGGTGCTAGATCTCTTGGTTAAGCCCCTCTCTTTACATGACCAAGGCTATGACTTGTCACCTAATCGAAAGGCGCGTCGTGACTTCGCGTATCAGGCTTTTGCATATGAGTCACCCCGACTTTCCCAACTTTTGAAATCCCAACAGGAGACTAGCACGTGCTAGCCCCTCTATTCTCCTTCACTAATGTGACCCTTTGCTATGACCATGGGCCAATCTTTTGAGCACTTCATGATTTTGAGTTTCGCGACTTCGCGTCTCGTGAAGTTCACTTGCTCGTCCTTACAAAACCTGAACTTGCAAGTTCTGCTTTCCAGATCAACGATCCACAACCACCGTGATCCAATGGTACAGATCTCCTTTTTGCGTATTGGGACTTCATGTTTCACGAAGTTGGAGGACCGCTCACCTCCCTTCTCCCGATATCCGAACCCCTGATATCTCCTTGGACAATCAATGGTCCACGTGCTCTCTCTTCAATCAACGACTGTGATCCTTTTGTGAATTTGCACTTCGTGAATCCTCACTGGAAAATCAACGGTCCAGATGCCTCCTCGATCGGCGGCTACAATCAAGTCGCGAACTCAGATTTCACGAGTTCCCAGAACTCTTACTTCTGATTTCCCAAATTGTGAATTCCTGACAAGACCAAATCTACGGTCCATGATCTTCCTTCGATTGATGACTATGATCAAGTCGTGAACTCGGATTTCATGAATCCTCACGATATTTTACCTCTAGCTTCCCGAATTGTGAACCTCTAGCTAGACCAAATCTATGATTCAACTCCCTCCTTCGATCAATGGTTGTGATCAAATCACAATTTCACTATTCACAAGTTCTTATAACTCTTCCTTTGACTTCTGTGAGTCACGAGTCAGAGAAATTCCGATCTCTCACCATGTGTCCCATTTGATGATGGATGGTTCTGATGATTTTGGAACTTCGTAAGTTCGATTCTCATGTACACCTTCAAAGCTTTAATGTTAGTGTACTTTACCTTGATCAAACGACTACAATCCTTTTGCACGCAAATTGGACGGCTGAGATCCTTTCTTTGCGCTCTAATCGAATGACTGAGATCTTTGCTTTGGCGCTTAGATTGGATGACTAAGACCATGCCTACTCTGTGCTTTCTCCTCATTGTTTGGAAATTGATCGGATGGTCTAGATCTCTCCCCTGAGCTTACACTTTCTTCTAACTTAGAAGATTTTTCGAAAGATTCAAAGGTTCTGGCCTTTGTCCTTTTTGTGAGTCCATTTATTGGATCTCGTTCGCACTTCTTAGAAAGTGCTAAAGTGCTATCCCTCCTGATATTGATCTCCTCAAAGATTTTGATCTCGCAAGCACTTATTTCTTTTCTGGGAAATTCATCAAACTTAGATCTAAGGATTCTTGAAAAGAATTATTTCCCGCCTTCCTAGCATTCCTCTGTTCTTTTCCTTCAACTTCTTTATGGAGTCTCTTATACTCTTCATTAAATTCCATACCTATGCACTCTTTGCAATAGATCTTTACACAATATTTGAGTTCTTGCGACGACTGTGCACACCTTGCGACATTCGATTTATACTTCCTGCAAAGAAACCTTACGCTGTTCCTCCTAAGCTTACGAGTCGAGACAAACTCTATCAATGCACTCCTTGTGGACTGAATTCTGGATCTATGCACTCCTTGCAGTAGATTCTTATGCAAGATCTGGATTCTTGTGTACGATTGTTCACTCCTTGCAGCAGTCACTTTGCACTTCTTGCAAAGGAAATCTTACGCTATTTCTTCTGAGCTTTACGAGTCAAAACAGACCCTATCAATGCACTCTTTGTGGACTGTGTGCACACCTTGCACCGGCTCATGAAGAAAAGCGATTTAAATTTTATGCAAGCATTTAAAAGATATACACACCTGTAACAAGATTCATGTATTCTTGAACAAACACAATAACATGGAAATTACAAACAACAACTTCACACATTGGATCAATTTTCCTATGTTATCTTCATTCAAAATCAAGAAAATGGTTACAAATAAAATCAAACAACAATTGGCGCTCAAAAATTCCTTCTTGCTCAATTTCTATCAGTTGCAAAAGATCTGCAGTACTGACTCGTGTTTGAGGTTCCAAATTGTTCCTCAGGCGCTGAGTTGTCCTGCCATGTTTACTTGCTGACGATGCTCTTGCATCATTTTCCCAAGCTTCATTGGGGTCATCAATTTCTTTAAGGTGGAACCTTAAATCAGGAGAGATGGACATTCTGATCAGTCCACATGCTTCATCACTCCTATTATCCCATTTGATTTTCTTATCAACATCAGTGGGTTCTTTTTCCTTTCCCAAGGTAATTTGGTACAAGCCTTTACTTATGGATAAATACTCCATATGAGATTTCCATTGGAAGTAGTTGGTCCTGGTAAGAAAAATATTACTAGAAGAAGCCATATTAAATATGTAGATAATATGGATTTAAAAACTGAAACTGATGATTTGGATGGAAAGATCTCGAAAAATTAGGCGGTTTAAAAAAAAAAAAACGTCACTGAAAATATACTTTGGATGTGAAAGTTATGCCCTTTTTAAAAAAGGCATAAACGGTAACCAAAGGGCCACATGGTGGTGTAACTTTCTTTATGACATGACCCACTTTTATAAAAATAAATGGGGATCACTTTTACAATGAAGTTATTTTATAAAGAAAAATGCATGCAAAATAAATAACTCTAAAATAAAATATTAAAGCTACTTATAGTGATTCACTTTTATACTTGAAGTGATATACACTTTACAATGGAGCATGAACTTTTTCAAAAATAGTAACAAAAAGAGAGACTTGAACTCAAGACCTCTTACTTAATAAGGCAACTTTTAACCAAGTGGGCTAGCAAAACATAATGTATTGTTTAGCAGGAGGATTGTTGTTGTTGTTGTTGATGACTTTGGAGAGCGTGCTAAAAAAAACTCTTTTCACACAAGAAAAAATTTTCGTTTCTCGATGACAACAAGGGTTAGCTCTTGGTTAGCTTACCTGGAAAATGCACCTTTTCCTATTTGTTTTTTATTTGTTGAGATCGCACATGGCACAGAGAAAAGAGCATGTTCATATCTAAAAGAGTAGCAACCCGAAAACAAACAATATAAAACCGAAATAATACTTTGCAAAAATTAAAAAAAGGCGTATTCAGACTTTATACCTCCAGATCTAGCTGAAATGGTCATATATTGGGCAAACAGAAACCTTTTCGAGTGAAACGAAAATCATTCCTTACTGAAAAGAGCACTCCAGATGCAATGTAATAATCCTATTAGCCCAAAAATGTACAAAAATGGTAGAAAATAGAGATGAGACAAATCAACTTCACGATATCGATCTACAACATGAGAGGGTCTTCAAATAGGCTCTGATACTATGTTCGACAACACATGTATTCCAACACAGGACAAACACCTTTAGTAACCACTCATACAACCATATTAAATATCAACACAACCATTTTTTGACATGGAAAAACACTTACGGGGAAACATCCACGACCCCAGACAATGCGACCACTAGGAGAAATTTATTAATGCAAAAGTGTTATAGTCCAAAAATGCCTTACCTATGCATACAAGACATTGGCCTTTCCACTTACATTCTTTTCCAAAACACTGTTGAGGATGCTTCTTAAAAAACTATTTTTTGGATAGTGTAAATGCCCTGCTACACTAATAGCCCACGTACACATGCATGCTACATGCTTGTTAGCCCACGTACATACACAAGATGCATACTAGTTAGCCCATGTTTACCTCCAAAAACTGAAAAAAATATAAAATTGCAAGGAATTCAACGGAGTTTACGGGCTATCGAGGGTTTCCTAACCATTTTACCCCTTGTATCCCATCCCTAAACCGAATAACCATACTTTTCTCTTATAAAAAGAGGTCTTGGGGTGCCATTTGACAATAAAAGCAAGAGAATAAGAAAACTCTGCCAAAATCCCTTCCCCTTCTTAGCCCAACTTTTGCATCCTATTCTGATTTTTGGCCTCAACGTTCCCCTCCAACTCTTTCTACTTTCCCAAGTGATAAGTTGGTTGTGAGAAGAAAGCGTGGGATTGATGCACTTGGAGCCACGATAGAGGAGACCGGACCTGGTTTGTGGAGCGATTGCCGACAAAGGTTTTAATCATTTTTGTCTTGAAACTTAATAAAAGAGTTCGTCCTTGTCCCAAAATCTTATATTTGTATGCTTTTATTGATTTATACATTTATGTCTATATCTAAACCTTGAAAGTGATAAGTAGAGAGTGCATGTGTTGTAGCATTGTTTTCTTAAGCTTTTACAAGTCATCTTTGGGAGGAGACCCACAATCTAGGAGGCTGCAAGAAGCGAAAGAGGTTTGCGCCAACCACAAGGACTAAAAGTGCACAGATTGACTCTCTTTCTTCTCTCTCGTCATTTCATTTAGGTAGTTTTGGGGTATTTTAAGGGAAAACAGTTTTTTAAGAGAAGTCAACGCTCTACCTGTACCTAGACCCAGTATAGGGGGATTTTTCCCATAGAAAAAAGAAAAAGATTACAAAGAGATTTTACAAGAGAGTTTCTCACCATCAATCATCGGAAAATGACCTTCCATGCTCTTTAAATATAGATCATGGACCAATCGGGTGTTAAGCCATGGATCAATGGTTGTTAAGATCGAGGAGAATATGAACCGTCAGATCACTCTATGTCAAGAACATATTGTGACCGTCATATTTCCTAACTATAAATGCATACTAATGCATACTAAAGAAACACACTAAGAAACACACTTTTACCTAACGACACATTAGACCAAGTATATCTTAACTAACTCCCAAGTGTCTAAATATCCTAACAAAATTCATAATGGCCTTCATGAGTTCTGAATGTTGTTTTTGGGATATTTTCTTCCTTCATTCTAATCTGATGATACCTTGAACATAGATCCAAATTTGTGAAGTATATTGCTCCATGTAGTTCATATAACAATTCATCAATGACGAAAATGTGAAAATTATCTTTAATGTTGATCTTGTTGATCTCTCTATAATTTGGACACATATGCCATGAGCCCTCTTTCTTGAGTACCATTACCACAGGTGCAGAGTAAGAAATTTGGCTAGGTCTAATAATCCCAGCCTCTAACATTTCTTAAACTATACACTCAATTTCACTCTTCTGGGCATAAGGGTATCTGTAAGGCCTGATGTTAGGAGGAACTCTCCCGAGAATTAGGTGAGTAGCATGATTATGATTGCGAGTCGGTGAAATACCTCTGGGAATATATTCAAATACTTTGGAATGCTTATCAATAATCCCTTGGATATATAGGGGAATAGATGGCTTAAATGTTTGAATATATAGTGAGCATAGTTGTACAATTACATCCTAATGCCCCTTTTTCAATAATTTTGTCATGCCATTAGATCTTATCACCTTACTAGGTTTCCCATACCCCTTAACTCAATTTCCTTTCCTTCCAATGAAAATTTCATGAGAAGTTCTTGAAAATTAAAAGTCACAGTTCCCAATGATTGTAACCATTGGACTCCTAGTACGACATCAACACCACCCATGGGTATAACAATCATTGGACTATTCATTACATATTCCCCCATAGTAGGATTGGTCTTATGGAATTTTCTTGAGCAATTGATAGTTCCTCAATTTGCAATCATTACTTGAAACTCTAGCACTGGATATATAAATCAATTGAGAGCTTTGGCTAATTTATAGTGAATGAAATTATGAGTACTATTGGAATCAATTAGGGTTATTATCTTTTTGTTTTTGATATATCCTTTTATCTTGAGGTTTTGAGGAAAACTAACTCCATCCAATGCATTATATGATATGGTGGGAGTCAAATCTTCATAAGAAATATATTCTACATTTTCATCTTGAGATGGTTCTTGTTCTAGTTCTTCTTCCTCTTCACAATATATGTAGAATAATTTCTTCTCACCACACTTATGTCCCTTACTGTACTTGCTGTCACAATTAAAGCATAAACCTTTTTATTTTGTTTCCTCCAATTGTTGAGGTGTCAACCTTGTAGGTTGAGGTGGTTTAGAAGAAGGAACATTATTATCTCTATAGATGTTAGGAGTGGTCCTTCTAGTAGCCATAAACAGATTTTTACTTTCAACATTTCTTTCCACCTTGAATGCATTCTCCAATGATTTGGGTTCCCAAAGGATAACCTCATGTTGAATTTTATCCTTTAAATTTCCTATGAATACATCAATCAGGTGCTCATATGGAATATTCGTTACCTTTATATTCAATCTTTGGAAGTTTTCAATGTGCTCCACAACTGAACCCTTTTTCTTTAGATTTATCAATTGGTTGAAGAAGGTATTTCTCCTTGTATCCTCATAGTGTGCTATCAATCCTTCCATGAAATTTTTCCAAGTGAAAAGTGATTTGTGAGAACAAATCCATCGATACCACATAAACTGACTGGGTTCTAAATATAAAGACACAATTCATACCTTTTGTGTGTGTGGCACATCATGTAGATCAAAGAACTACTCCATCTGGAGTATCCGTTTGATTGGATCCTTGCCATCAAACTTCCTCATATCAATCTTAGGAAAGTGGGCGGCCTTCAACCCAAAGTTGGAGTTTTTCCAGTCTTGATTCATGTTTTTTGTTTCCTCATCATGAATTTCATGGGATACATTGTCACTTTCAGGTGGCCTCTCTATTAGCAACTTTTTCAGTCCTTCCATGATCTCCCCTTTTAAACCATCCATATTAGTATCCATTATCGTTTCCAGCTTAGCTTCAGTTGAATCCATCATCCTTTGTAGTTCATCTTTTACTACTTCCTTATTTTTTAAATCATTTATGTCCCTATGCATTTATTCACCTTCATCAAGAGTCCAAGTAGGAATGTCTGAACGCTTATTTGGTGTAGAATTTCCCTTTTTTGGTGGCATGTTGGCCAAGTATCATTGCAAGGTAGGAATTCCTAATTGGCTTAGGCAGAGGTCCTCACATATAAGGGAGTGTTAGGTGCAGTAGCTCTCTGATATACGTGTGGGGTCCAACAATAATACTTGGCCCAATATCTCATGGAACTAACTAAGGGGGTTTGACCATGCTGATATCCATACTATCTGACTACCCAGGTATTAGAGAGTGATCTTCCTGAGTGTTGTTCTCGGTGTACTATAGAAACACGACAACCAAAAGGTTTACTCAGTAAGTCTCAGGATTCTAGGGAGTCTCCCGATATATGCTAGGTATGTGGGAGCTCAAATCCATATTAGTACTGTATAATGCACAACCATTCAAAAGGAGCCTTCCGATATACTCTAGGTACGTGGAAGAACCACATTGTCTCTGGGTTGTAGTACTGACCAATAACACCAACTCCTATGTTTAGAGAAGACAAAACAGGTCTATACCTAAAAAAATCCCTAATTTTCTCTCAAATTTATGTGATACTCCTTTTATCCCACTTTATTCTACTTTTTGAATCACCCCAATTAGATCTTCTAGTCAAAAGATATGCAAATTTCCAAAAAGAAAAAACACACCTTTTAAACCCTGATTTGGAGGCTGTTCTGCTAACCGACCTTTCTTCTGTTGTATCTTTAAAATTTCAACCTTTCTGGGTCTGAAATTTTGTTATGCAGTTCTCTAATATTTACTCTCTGCAATTCCATAGGTCTGATCAAAATTGTATGTTCCAAGTGGAAGTTATGGTAACTTCCCCGCACTTTGCTGATTTTTGGCCTTTCTAGGAGAGCGTACTTGTAAAGTGTTCCAAGTGCACAATATGTAATATCTTATTATGAAAATAGCACTAGAAATATACAGAATATCCACTGTTCAATGAAACTTGTCTCACTTAATTTGGATACTCACTGAAGAAGATATCACTATTTTACCCGAAACACCAGTTTGAGACTAGTTAATAGGACTAGTCAGCTACCCTATCTTACACATGGTGTATCTACAAAATTGGGGTTACCTAGAAGCTGAAATTTTTACCAAAGATACCTAGATAACTCCTATGAATATCCTCCGAGTTTCACTATCTGAATCATCACATAAAAAAATTTATAACAAAAATTTCGAGATGACTGAATTCAGGATGATTCAAGAATCCGATATTCGATAGGCTATATCTCCACAAATATAAAGCCCCATACATTGAGATTTTAACAAAAAGTTCCTTTATCTATTTTCTAAATATCCCCTAAGGAGTTCCTTGATAAACATCCCAGAAAAAAAGTTACAGAAAAAATTCCAATGTGTCTCAGATGCAACATTGAAACCCCAAGACCTTGAGCTCTGATACCAAATGTTGGGAAAAAAAATCCAAATAACATAAAAACATTAGAATAAGTACTCCACACCTTGAAAAAGAGACAATTTAAGATAATAATCCTCTTCTAGGGGGAAACCTCCTTATACACCACATAAATTCACAAATACAAGATGATTCCAAATGAAAAGGTCTCCTTGGTATATATAGGAGACTAGGAGGTAAAATTAAAACTAATGGACCCAAGCCGACATAAATAAAATAACAATACTAATGTAATATTCCCCAATTAATGGGAAATGTGCCACTATTTAGGGCTTAACAATTAATGGCAACACTAAATGTCTTCATGCCACCTAAATTTTCCATGGGAGTAATATTTATGGCCATAATAATGATACAGTACTTATGCGACTTCCTCCAACTATTATCTGTTCGGAAAGGACTGTCCATTGGTACCATGTCGTTATTCCCAAGATTGAGGTGAAATCCATTCATAGGAGGGGAAAGGAGGACTACCGGGTTTCTTAAGTAAACCATTTGCACCTGCTCGTGGAAGATCCTCCGAATTGCACTTTAATGCCCGCCATGTCTCAAATCACACCCCATCCAGGGTGTGGGGTTTTCTTTGTTCTT
The DNA here is from genome assembly GCA_032191745.1 of Picea mariana. NCBI lineage: Eukaryota > Viridiplantae > Streptophyta > Pinopsida > Pinales > Pinaceae > Picea > Picea mariana. The sequence goes on along the minus strand of JASDQU010102884.1, from coordinate 242,362 downwards.
ATGGTTTTCCCGGTACAATTAATTTTAGTTCTTTCATCGAATCCTATCAAGCCTCCCCCTTGGTTTTCTTCTAGTTTGGAAAAACATATAGTGGATGGTTTAGTGCTTATTAATTTTTCCTTTGTTTATGACACCATTCTTGGGGCTTTATGCCCTCTTTTCTAGAAGAGGCCTCAATGTGGAATAGAGTTGTTTTTTTGGAGGTATTTGTTGTCATTTTTGTAGTTATATTGAATTTTCTCTAGGTTAATTCGGATTTGGAAAAACATACCTCGTATGTCTCGTCCGGGGTGCTTTCTCTTTCTAGATTTATTTTCTCTTTAGGTATGGAAGGTTTCTTCTACCTTATTTTGTCTTCTCCTCTAGTCCTCTCTATGAATTCTTCTATGGTATCCGAGGGTTTCTACAATACATGAAAAATAAAGGATCATCCTTGAGCTCTAAATGTATTGTTAGTAAAGTTCAAACTCGGGTTTGAAGCTAGCCATCAACTCTTATTGATGAAAGGAACATTGGACCATCACAATTTTTTGATGGATTATCGTGTGTTACAGGAGATAAAAAGGGAATTTAATACTCATGAAAAGTCTATCCAAGGAACCTGAACATCAATTTTTACTATTATAGCTAAACTGCATGAAATTGATCAACATGTTACTACTCATAATTTTACAATTATAATGAATTTGGTTCAACTCAATAGGCATATCTTTGTTCTAGAGGTTGATTGTAATATACTTAGGAGCATGGTTCTCAATTTGACCAAGGGAGAGAATTACGCGGCATCCAATCAAATACAATCAACAAACTCCAATTGTGAAGGCTAGAAGGAAGAAGAAACAATGCACCAATTTCCATAGGCAAAGGAAAACTTCAAGCTAGACTCAGATCACAAGAATGTAGCAATGGAGGAAGAAATAATCCATCATGCCTTTTGATAGATAAATTTATTGTAAAGTTATTAGGATACCATGTATTTTTTATAGAATCTACACCTACAAGAAGTACCATGATGTGTTACTTAAGGATTAAAATATGTATAATCATATGCAATAAATTAACATTTTCAATTTTGTTTTTTGTTGAATATTTTTTGAACTGGATTTATGATATATCTTTGTTGTGAGCTATGCTACAACTTTTAATAATATAAAATCTCACAGTTATGGTTTTAAAAAAAAACTTACTTTGTTATTATTATATCAATTTACAAAAATACTTAATATTTTTTAATACATTACCCTTTCTCATTTATTTAAAAATCTTTCCAAATGAAAAAGTAGACAAATAAAAAAACAAAAAATTACACCAATAATATATATAATATATTGAATCGATAACAAACATGCATATAGTAAACCTTGGAATTTATAACACGCTTACTTGTGTTATGATTGAAAAAGGTGTATACATTGCCTTCACTATGTGTGTGTGTCAATTGGATTTAGTTCGGGTGGTTGGGAGGAATAATTATTATCCTCCCCACTCAGGTTCAATTCCCATAAAGTGACATGTTGAGCTCATATGAGCATATTGTTGTAATGGCTTTGAGCCTTTTTATTGACAGGCCTTGTTCCCTAAAGAATCTAGGGTTTTCCCTAGGTACCATCCTAGACATGAGGGGAGGTACTTGAGGGTATTCCTTGGGATTTGTAACCTGAAAAAATAAAAT
>JASDQU010102884.1:129288-228463 GCA_032191745.1 Picea mariana | reverse complement strand
CTTATTAATGATAATTATTTCAAACTTGTATGGTAATTTCTTAGCATTAAAAGCATAGTGAATGTGCATTGGGAAAGGTGTGAGGGTGGCAAGGATAGACACGAGCGAAATATGATTTGAGACTTTTGTGAACCCGCAAACCCGTGAGTCCGTGATGGTGTAAGGTGTGAAATTGACTAAGTATAAAATGGCAGGGCGGTCGGATGAACTCATCGTAGGAAGAATGAGACTTGGAAGTTAGGGGAGTCTGGGGATCAAAATGTAGATCAAGGAACTTTTTGGTGCAAGATGTATATCACAGAACATGGGAGCATGAGAGTTCGATCCTGTCAACCCAGGAACCCTCAATCGTAAAATCGACTAAGTATGGAAAAAAATGGAGGTTGGTAAAACTTGTGATGTGAGGTTATATATGGAGGTGAGGATCTGTAAGTCTACCAACCTGGGAACCTGCTGTCTGAAAAATGCGACTAAGTATAGAACTAGAAAGGGATAGTAGGAGGGAAAAAAGAAAAGGGAAAAACGGGTAAGTATAGAAGAGGAAAAAGAAAGGAAGAAAATAATTTGGGAAAATATAAAAGGGGAGGGAAATTTTGGAAGAGGGAAATGACCTCAACAGGTTCACAACGCCAAAAATGAGAGTTCCCAACGCTAGAATAGGGGGTTTGCAATGTTGGGAAATACTAGAGGAGCATATGAATTCTAAGTAGTGAGAAGGTTGGATGAGGTGTTAAAGGTGATGAGGTTTAATGAAGGAGGTTCAGAGCATGAAGTAATTGGATGTGAAATAATTCAGCAATAGAATAAGAGAGTTCACAATGCCGAGGGGTGAAACCAGCAAAAACCTCTCCTTCATCCTTTAAACATTGTATAAATCTTCATGGAGTACCTGGTGGACTTGTTTTTTATGTTGATGTCATTAAGTTTGAAAAAGAATGTCTGTAAGTAGTCCAACCTCCAACTCTCTTCTTCAACCAATTCACAACATCGAGTTTGTAGCGCCTATTTGTAGCACCAGATTCGCAGTGTTGATCTCAAATATGATTTGCACACTTGGAGAAAACAATTAGAATCCTTTATGACATAATCCCTGGACATTTGTTTAAAATATCAACTCTGAAAACAATGAGATATTATTTGAAATGATCCATAAATGGAAATGAATGCATGGTGTACCTTTGAATGAGTTACAAACTCTCCTAGTGAGTTGGCAGCACATAGATCAAAACTGATTTGACAGCTAAATGGGTAAAATGTGACAAAAGGAGGGGGTCTATGTACAACATGGAGGTGTGACATGTGAGGGTGATGATGGAGAATTTGAAAGATGTGACTCATGAAGCTTTAACAGAATTGTTATGATAGCAAGGCATAACCTAAGGACTCTAGACCAAAGCCAAAACTAACCTTAGCTTATTTACATCAAAATTTGAAAAAATGACTATAGAAAAGGGACATAAAAACCTAAAACTTAATGAAAACCTATGACTAAAAATTAAAACTGAAATGATTTTTGACCCTTGCAATTCTATGTGATAACACTTTGAATTCTAGGCAAACGCGATGGCTAGAATTTTTAAGACAATATGATTTTGACATCAAGCATATCAAAGGAAAATAAAATAAATTCGTTGATGCACTTAGTAGAAGAGTACATCTCATGCATGCTACAACTGTTAGTATGCATCGGTGAGATTTAAAAAGAAGAATTTTAGATGTTGTTGTCACAGATCAACATTACCTATAGGTATAGGAAAGCTTACAACAAGAAAATGCACAACAGAAAATTAAAGGATATGAGATGAAGGAAGATGGATTACTTATGCATAAAAATAGAATTTATGTTCCTAGTTCTGGAGAAATTACGAATTTGGTATTAAAAGAGATGCATAATGTTCCATATGTCAGACATCCCGGTTACCAGAAAACAATTACAGTAGTGAGAAACCAATTCTTTTGGATAGGAATGAAGAAATATGTTGTTGATTACATTGCCAAATGTATGGAATCTCAGAGAGTGAAGGTTGAGAATAGGAACCCATTAGGTTTGTTACAACCATTACCAATTCCAGAGAAGAAATGGGAAGTGGTAACCATTGATTTTATAACAAAATTTCCTAGAAAAACAAGACAAAACGATTCCATCATGGTCGTGGTTGATAAGTTGACAAAGGTTGATCATTTTGTTCCTGTAAAAATGACTCAAACAACAACTAATATTGCAGAAATTTATATGAGGGATATTGCTAGGTTTCATGGGATACCTAAAACAATTGTCTCAGATAGAGACACAAAGTTTACTTCAAATTTCTGGAGGGGATTATTTAAAGGATTTGGTACAAATTTGAACTTTAGTAGAACATACCATCTACAGTCAGATGGGAAGACAAAGAGATTCAACCAAGTAATTGAAGACATGTTGAGAATGCATGTGATGGATAAGCCATCTAAGTGGGAAGATTACTTGCACTTGGTTGAGTTTGCCTATAATAATGGGTATACATATTCATGGAAAATGAGCCCATTTGAAGCTTTGTATGGTAGGAAATGAAATACTCCAATGAGTTGGGAAAACCCAACAGATAGAGTGGTACTTGGGCTAGAATTGCTCAAGGATATGGAAGACCAGATAGTTAGAATTAAGCAGAATTTAAAGGCAACTCAAGATAGATAGAAAATTTATGTAGATAAGAACATGAAAGATAGAGAATTTAAAGTGGGGGGGCATGTGATTTTAAAAGTGAATCCCAAGAAGAGGTCTTTGAAGTTGGGTAGTTGTACAAAGCTAGCAGCCAGATTCTTTGGTCAATTTGAGATATTGGACAAAATAGGGCCAGTTGCATATATGATTTCATTGCATGCTTCGATGAATGTGCATGATGTATTTCATGTCTATTTGCTAAAAAAATATGTACATGATCCTAACCATGTTATTTATTGGCATCTAATTCAGGTAGAGATAAAGGGAGACTTTCAGGTCCATCCCATGCGAATATTGGACAGAAAAGTCAAAATGCTCTGGAATTGAGTTATAAAGATGGTAAAAATCCAGTGGACCTTCTACGGTCCTGAAGATGCTACTTGGGAGCATGAAGATGCCATGCAAGCAGAGTACCCACAAATTTTTGAATAAATTTTGAGATTTTGATCTCTGTTTTTTATATGCACTAAGGATAGTGCCAAAATGATGGGGAGGGGATGTAACACCCTGGTTTTTGAGCCTGTATTAAATAATTTATTTTGTTAATCTAGGAAAGGCCAGAGTGCCCAAACAATTGAAAGAGGCCAGAGTGCCCAAACAATTGAAAGAGGCCACTCTTCCTAGGAAATGTAATGTTTTGATTATTATTATTAATAAATACATCACTGGTTGCTAGACGGACAAGGAAAAGAGTTATAGGGGGGTATGATTCAACAAGAGAGGGGGCTTGAGGGGATAAGTACTTATTTTATACTTATTTACCCATTTTTTTTTAATGGAGAATAACAGTTACATGATTTTCTTGGGGGGAATGCCAAGTGGTTCCTTAATTCTAATACATAAACCCATCCTTGGTCTGTTTGGGGGGTTGATTGGTTCACAGATTCATTGGTTTCTTCTTCTTCACTCATTCACTCACTCACTCAATTTCTCATTGTTCACACCTTTCGTTCTATTCTCACTCCATTCATTCTTTCACCCACTTGTCTTTCCTCATTCATTTCTTGGCTTGGGAAAGAAAAACGAATTGTTTGAGAGGAACCATGGTTTTGTTGGCTGTAGAGACTGATGGTGTATTCTTGCCATGAATCAAGGCATGCATGTATGATATGCTTTAACCTGTGTTCAGTTTTTCTCATAGCTGCTATTTCTGAGAGTCCCAACATGGATATTATGTACCAACTGCACTCTTTCCCTGGAAGGAGATGAACAACCTGAGGGACTGCGTGGCAGAGAAGGGGGTCCATTCTCTTGGGTTCTGCAGGCTGGGTAGAAGAGAGTTGGTGTACTTTGGATTGTTGTGGGTGATGAGAATCCTATGAGAGCTTGAGTGCTGACTAGTTTGGGAATCCAAGTGAAACTCTGGAATCATCCTTGTGGATTCATATCCCTCGCTCGAGGGTGACACTGCTATGAGACTTGGAACATTAGTGTCTATTGTTGGGTGGAACATCCTTGGTCTGCATCCAATTGGTGATTCATTGCATTAAATCTAAGTGCTCTATGTTTTGGTTTTATTTTCTTGTGTATTCATTCCACTGTGTATTTATTTATCTATGAAATTCGTATCCATATTATGCATGCTTCCTAGTTATTGTTGTGCATGACATATGGTTCATTTATTTATGTCGTAACATGAATCTTGATATATGCATGTGAATACAACATGATTCTTTATTAATTATGAGTTAGATCAGAAGTCGAAAGAAGTCCATAAGAGGGCTTGAAGTGGCATAGCCTGGCCTCTAGGTGGTTGGGTACGTTACAATGTCGGACATCCCGGTTACCAAAAAACAATTGCAGAAATAAGAAGCCAATTATTTTGTCCATGAATGAAAAGAGATGTTTTTTATTACATTGCCATATGTATGGAATGTCAGAGAGTGAAGGTTGAGCATAGGCACCCGACAGGTTTGCTACAACCATTACCAATTCCAGAGAAGAAATGGGAAGTGGTAACCATTGATTTTATATCTAAATTACCCAGGACAACAAGACAACATGATTCAGTCATGGTAGTGGTTTATAAATTGATAAAGGTTTCTCACTTTATTCCTATAAAAACGACTCATACAACAACTAATATTGCATAAATTTGCATGAGAGAGATTGCTAGGTTGCATGGGATACCTAAGACAATTGTTTCAAACAAAGACACAAATTTTACTTCAAATTTATGGAGGGGATTGTTTAAAGGATTTGGTACAAATGTGAACTTTATCTCATCATACCATCCATAGTCATATGGGCAGATAGAGAGAGTCAACCAAGTAATTAAATACATGTTGAGAATGTATGTGATGGGTAAGCCATCTAAGTGGGAAAATTACTTGCACTTGGTTGAGTTTGCCTATAATAATGGGTATCAAGATTCATTGAAAATGAGCCCATTTGATGCTTTTTATTGTAGGAAGTACAATACTCTAGTGAGTTGGGACAACCCAACAAATAGAGTGGTACTTGGGCTAGAGTTGCTCAAGGATATGGAAGGATAGATGGTCATAATTAAGCAAAACTCAAGATAGACAAAAAATTTATGTAGATAATAATAAGACAGCTAGAGAATTTAAAGTGAGGGGGCATGTGCTTTTAAAAGTGAAGCCCAATAAGAGCTCTTTGAAGTTGGGTAGTTGTACAAAGCTAGCAACCAAATTCTTTGGTCCATTTGAGATATTGGACAGAATAGGGCTAGTTGCATACATGCTTGCATTTCCCGCTTCCATGAATTTTCATAATGTATTTCATGCCTCTTTGCTAAAAAAATATGTAGATGATCCTAACCATGTTATTGATTGGAATCTGATTCAGGTAGAGACAGAGGAAGGCTTTCAAGTCCAACCAATGCGAATATTGGAAAGAAAATTCAAAATGCTCTAGAATCGAATCATAGAGTTGGTAAAAGTCCAGTGGGCCTGCTACGGTCCTGAGGATGCTACTTGGGAGCATGAGGATGCCATGGAAGCAGAGTACCCATAAATTGTTTAATAAATTTTGAAATTTTGGTTTCTGTTTTGTAAATGCACTGAGGACAGTGCCAAAATAAGGGGGAGGGAAATGTAATACCCTTGTTTTGAGCCCCGTATTAAATAATGTATTTTGTTAATGAAAGAACATAGTGCCCAAACAATTAAAAGAGGCCAACATGCCTAGGAAATGAAATTTTTGATCATTATTAATAATAAATACATCATTGGATGCTAGACAGACAAGGACAAGAGTTTTAGGGGGCTATGATGCCACAAGAGAGGGGGCTTGAGGAGCTAAGTATTTATTTTATATTTTATCTACCCATAATTGTTTAATGGAGAGGAGTGGTTACATGGGCTTCTTGGGGAAGGCCACGTGGTTCTTGATTTGCAAGTAAAGATATAAACCCATATTGTGGTTGTTTGGGGGCTTCTTCTTCCCTCATTCATCCACTTTCTCACTCATGGTTTATTGTTCACACCTTTCATTCTGTACTCTCTCCACTCATTTTTTCACCCACTCCTATTTCCTCATTCATGTTTTGGCTTGGGAAAGGAAAATGAATTGTTGGAGAGGAACCATGGTTTTGTTGGTTGTAAAAGTTGTTGGTGTATCCCAACCATGAATTAGTTCCTGCATGTCTGAGATTCTTTAGCATGTTTTCAGTTTTACTCACACCCATGAATCTTGAGAGTCCCAACATGGATATTCTTGACCAGATGCATTGGAGCCCTAGAAGGAGATGGATAGCCTGAGGGACTACATGGCATAGAAGGGGGTCCATTCTCTTGGGTTGTGCAGGCTGGGTAGAAAAGATTTGGTGTACTTTGGATTGTTGTGGGTGTTGAAAATCCTATGAGAGCTTGAGTACTGACTAGTTTGGGAAGCCGAGTGAAACTCTGGAATCATCCTTGTGGATTCATATCCCTGGCTCGAGGGTGACATTTTTGTTGAGACTTGGAACAACAGTGTCTACGATTGGGTGAAACGTCCTTGGTCAGCATCCAATTGGTGATTCGTTTCATGAAAGATAAGTTCTCTCTATCATGGTTTTATTTACTTGTGTATTTATTCCACTGTGTATTTATTTATCTATGAAATTCATATATATATAATATGCATGCTTCTTGGTTATTTTTGTGCATGACACATGTCTCATTTCTTTATGTTGTAGCATGAATATTTAACTTTGCATGTGAATATTTCATTCCTCTTCATTAATTAGAAATTTATTCTAATTCAAGATAGCTCAGAAGTGAGTTATCTGTAGCGTGCCCATCCTGTGGGTCGATGGGTATGTTGTCATTGCAGTAGCATAGCCTGACCTATGGGTGGTTGGGTATGTTACAATGTCCTTCAAGACCTTACCTTCCTCTCCAATGCATGCAGAAAAAAATAGTACATCATCAATAAAGAGTAAGTTCTTGAGTCTGACTACCCACCCATATTTATACCTTGAAGTTTACCTCCTCTCTTTTCCTCTGCAATTTCCCTACTAATCCCATCAACCACCAACATAAATAAATATGGTAAGATTGGACATCCTTTTCGCAACCCCTGCCTCGGTTTGAAAAAGGACGATCCCAATCCATTAATAAGCATTTCAAAAGTAATAGAAGTCACACAACACATGATCCACTTCACCAGGGCTAGATCGAATCCAACATGCAAAAGAAACAACCTAATATGAAACTATGATACCTGATCATATGCCTTTGAGAGGTCAATATTGATGACTGAGTCTAGGGCCTTCCATGATTTAATTGAGTGGATCCCCTCTTGAGCCAAACAAATGGATTCATGAATCAATCTTCCTTTTAAAAATATGAATTGTTCAGAAGTAATAACATTTTCCAGTATAGGTTTGAGTTTGCCAACAATTATTTTCGCAATAATATTGTATAGGAAGTTGCATAAGGATATTGGCTGAAAATCATCAAAATATTTGGGGTAATTCTTCTTAGGTATAAAAATAAATAAATGTAGAATTCATGCTTCTCATAATTTTCCCACTATGATGGACCTCTTCCATAACCCTAAGGAGGTCATCCCTGAGAAGATTGAAAAACCCATTGAATAATTCTGCACACCCCTCATTCGGTCCCAATATCTTATCCCTCTTAAACAAATATATTATGGATAAAAGTTCCACTCTTGTGATCTATCCATACACGGGCCAATTCCCTTCGCCATCCACAATCCACATAAATAAGTCTATAAGTTGTAGCATTTTATCCATCTTTACTAGTTCTGGCGCTTGAAAATAGGCTCAAAATGCTTAAAGCCCAAAGAAGCTAGATTGTCAAAGCCATGAACCTTATTTCCTTGATCATCCTCAAGTTCACATATTGTGTTGTATTTTTTCCTATGATTGGAATAGTTCTGAAAAAATTTGGTATTTTGATCCTTGATAGAGAGCCAAAGTGCCCTACTCTTTAGTCGTGATTTTTTCTCTCTCTTGATTTGATGGATTGGTTCCTAAAATCACACCATAACTCTATTCCAATTCATATTCAATACTTTTAAGTATTTTGTCATTTTCTTTCCTTCGTTTCCTGGCCCAATTTTCCACTTTTTCCTTGATATCCCTGAGAGCACTGACAAACTGAGAACTAGTAGAAACCCCCTCCTCCTCTTGGAAATGTTTCCAGTAGTCCTGAATCATTGAATAAAAGTCATCCTCCTCCACCTAGGACATGTTGTATTTGAAAGGAGCTATGGGATTTCCATTTGTCTTATTGAATTTGAGGAATATTGGGAAATGATCATAGCAACAAACGTTGCCAAACTAGGAGTGTACAATGTCTTGATTTTGAATCAAATCATGATGGAAAAGGAACCCATACAATCATTTTGAAACCCCACACCCCCTCCCCAATTGTTGGACCAATTCGGGGTCAACTATAAAGGTTCCACATCCACCCCTCTAATTGTCTCCATCTTGTTTTTAAATAAACATTCTAACATGTCTTCTCGCATTGACTAACCCCAGACCTCATCCCCACAATGGGTAAAATTGAGATTCCCTCCAAAAATTATTTTTTTGGAATTTAAGCAATCGAAACTAAAAATATGTGACCAAAACTCTTATTTTCTTTGTATGGCTCATACATGTTAAGAAAATCCAATGAACGCTCAAGTTACCTGCTATAGATATCAATATAGAGCTCTGAAAATATAGAAAAAAATTTAATGGGAGTGTAATTGGAAGATAACTCTGTGATAATCCCCCCTGAGAGTCCAAAAGAATCCAAGCCACAAAAAACCCACCTGGGAAATGTTGGCTCACTTTCACACTTCCTTCTTAATGCTGGGGGTTTGATGACCCAAGGTTCATCCAAAGTTCTCCAACAAAAACCCCAAGGCATCTACATATCAATCCTCAGTTTAAGAATTAATAAAGTCTTGTCTGAGATGCCACGAGAATCACAGATACCATCTGGTATTGTGTTGGTTATGAAGGATTAAGTTACACAAGTAATCCCCTTAGGTTGACATTCATACATTCCATTGCAATACACTTAAATACTAGCAACATGTAACATTAACAAAAACATTAATTGAACACATAGTCAACACATTAAAGTATAGTAATAAAAACAACTTTTATTATATTCATTCAACCAACGACATACATAGACCAAGAGACTCATCATGTATCAGAAACAATTCCATGCGCTCTCATACATTCTCACAATTGTTCATTACAAGTTTCCATGCATTTTTTCTCAGAATCTACATGTATTACAAAACCAGACTCACAACCAAACTCTTTACAAAACATAAGCTCAGAGAGAGCCCATTGAATGAACAAAAATTGACCATCATAATAGAAATTTCCTTTGCAACAACAATAAAAATGGTAGAAATATAAAAAAACCAACAATTGACTAACTCCCTTTGTGTCATCGTTACTCCCTTTAGTTTCCTTCTTTGATCTAGCACTCTGTCACTTTCAGTTCTGCTCCAATCGCTCTACTAATTTCCATCCTGCATGCTTCTGCTACCTGCATGTAGTCCAAATAACCTCTTTTTAGTTTTGGTAGTCTTAAATAACTTTTCATCTCATCCCTTAACTTCTCCATGATCTCTTGTGATACCACAGTTAATCATTTGGGAATATTTACTGAATATCATTTTCTTGATTCCAACATGCATGTAGTATCTTCTTGATTTCTTATGTGCATAGTATAAATAAGATAGGTACGTGCCTTCTATTATCCCTTGCACAACTGATGGATTGTAAACAAAACTGTAAAGCGTGCACAATTGTGTTTGTGCATGCGCATAATGTTTATCCAAAAAAATTGAGTGTCAACAGGCCCCCACCATTATTATTTGGATTGTCCTCAAGCTAATGGCCTCATGGAGTGACTAGTGCTCGAATTGAATAAGAGAAAATCATCAACATTGTATGAACAAAGCATCAAACCAAGTTGTGGTTGCAACCAAGTTTGAGTAATAGAAAATCATGTCAAGGTTGTAGTTGGAGCTGGACATAGGTCTTGGAATGAATCAAGCATTCCTCAAGGTAAGTGATGGATTTGGGATTCATTCATCCAGACTCTCGATCACTTCATATTCAATGGTTTTTGGATTTTTGAGTGAGATATTTCTTAAGCGCAACATCCAGAAAACTACCCTCTAATTAAACCAATATCTACAACTAGAACTTGGTTGTTATAGCAAGAATTACCTCACCCCATGCAACTTGCTCAGAACGCCTTTTCCATTTCCCTATGCATACTTGAAGTCCCCTTTTTGCAATTCCCATAGCTAAAAAACATATTTTTCTACATATACACACCCTAACAGATATACAACATGTGTATACACAGGTTGCACCATTACATCCTACGTACATCGAGTTTTGTGCCAAAAATTAAAAAATGGTGCCAGGTTTCCATGTCACGTCATGAGATCCATGATCCTTGAACTTCCATATACTGGAAACGTTTCGACTCAGCCCTTCAGTTTTATTTGAAGGCTATAAATGGGCCATATCCAAGCTGAGGATAAGAGGGAGAAGAATTCAACTTTGAGAGAAAAGTTACTCTAGAGAAATTATTCACTTCACATTGAGTCTGCATCCCTTTGTCCTTTTAAGTTTGAACACATTCTTTAGCCCCCAAGCTCTTCCCTATTTAATGGAGAACCTCATTGTCTCTCTTATATGAGCTTGCCTTTGGTGGAGGATTGAAGTGGTGGAGGCCCAACTGGAAGGGACTTAGTTTCTCGGTTCCGAACATGCCGACACAGAAGTTTGTCATTCATACACTTATGTTGATTAGATTTTAATATAAATACTATTTTCTCGTCCAATTAATGTCTCACAAATATTTGAATTTATATTCCATGGGCATATTTGTTATGAATATTGATGGATTATACTATTATATGTGCTAACTTTATATATTATCACCATATGATTTTGTATATTGGTTGTTGAGGACAAGTTGCAGGTACCTTTGGGTCAAGTGCTCAAAGGTGGACTTCATCGAACGTCTGTACAAGGTAGGATATTTATCTTGTCTTGTTATCATGTCTGTTTATATAGCATACTTGATATTAGAGTTGATTTCTGCAATCATTTCCGTCTGTTGTGGTTTACCCCATGCCATAGATTGATTTTCCTCGTAATAGAATTAGCGACCATACTAGGGAAAGAATCTTCTTTTCGGGGTTTGGAGTGTTTTTCTCCTATGATTTCTCTCGGTTAGCATGATTTTTCTTGTCGTCCGACTACTTGACATCACATTTTCATTTTGAGTCTGACTTTCTTGGCCTTATTCTTAACCTGACAGTGTTTCAATACATATACACGATTTTTCCTTTACATACGCGTACATATGAGATCTGTCATTCTGTAGGGAGCGTATATACAGGGTTTTCTCCTGAAAATTTCCATACATCATCCTTGTTTTCTTAATTGTTGAGTTTGGTGTTTGCTGGGTAAGTTTTGATGGTTGTTGAGTCTTCTTGGGTCTTTGTCATGCCTGTTAAGTGCCTGTAGAGTGATAGGAAACCTTTCCTCGGTTGAATTTTTGGGTAGTTTTTCTTTCCCATCATTTTTGTTTCATTGGTTGTACTTGCATATTGGACTGGGCGTTTTATTCTTGATATCCTGCTTGGTTTGTCTCTTTTTTCTTATAGTAGGATTTATATATTAAATTATTATTTAGTCCTTGCATTTTCATTCTTTTATATTGAAAATACAAAAAACAATACATTTTGCATCATGGCATTTGATCTTTTGGGCGCTTATCATTGATCTTGATACATGTATGGAAATATTGCCTCTTATTTGAAATCGCAGAGTTGAATTGAAAATTGCATTTAAAAAAAAGCTTATCATTTGTTGAGAATTGAAGTTAGGAATTTGCATTATATTCATATTCATTTATTTTACTTATTGAGTCATAACATCATTAGTTTCACGATCAAATATTTTGAGTAAACAAAGACACTAAAAGCAATGCTGATAAATTTAAAATTGATTAGAAACGATTTTATTTTTCAGGGTGCACAAACTAGCTTAAGATTTAGAGCCTTGGATTAGGATTTTGTGAGTAAACTTATCCAAGGCTATTAAACTCAACATATGTGTTTGACTAAGGGATTGGTGAAATCCATTTTATAATTGGTGACGTTAGGAGTCTCCTCTCACACTGGAGTTAAGCACAAGGTCACACGAAGTCGGTTGAGGAGATGTCCCTCCAATACCTTCTTAGCATCAAAGATATTTCTAGGGATATATTGTATATGGGGGTCTTGCTAGTACCTTTAAATCTATGAGAGGCAGTGCTTTCAAGATTTCAGGATTTGTTACCCTGCCCATATGGTGGACCTGACTTATGATTGTTTTCCTGCGCATTGGCTTAGTTGCTTGAAATAGGTAGCCACATAGGTTACTTGCAGGAGTTAGTCTAAAGGTACCCTGAGTCAGATAAGGGTCGAAAAACACACATCCTTTATGGAGGATTACCTCTCCGATGGGATCTGACTGAATGGTTGTTAATCCTACAAGGGCCCTTATAATTGATTTTGATACCTCTGATATTTTTAAGGGAGTCTCAGGCCCCTCTTGGGTGAGGCATACCTACTTTAGGGAGGGAGGCCCCTTTCAACCACTTTATCCTGTTTGTGTGCATATTGGCCTTTTTTTATTTTTATTTTGGTGTGCTCTTTGATTGTTATTTTTCCTTAGGATTTTTTTTTTTATCTCAAGTCTTGAGTCATCATGGAGCCAGACTTGCTTCCTCGCAAGTCTCGTCGTTTGTTGAAACTACCACCGCATATTGAGTGGTAAAGTTATCAAACATGGTACACACACCTCCACCTACCAGACTTATGGTCATACAAGTATGAGTATTGAGTCGAGTCAGAAAGATACTAGGAGTCCTTCAACTCCCATACCTACCATAGTTAATAGTACCCCTTCGATGCCTTCAACCACCATGGTTGTAGTGTTGGAGGTTCCGGTTATCACTCCTATCTAGCCTATGGTTTCTACTCAACCTATAGTCACGAACCCTTTTGGGTCTCTTTTTCATTCGTCGGGATACAATATTCAGTCCATCCCTACGACCTCTAGCCCTTTCTCTTATTGTATGTCAAATCTCACATCACAATTTTCTTCATCCATTCCAGTGACGAATACAAATCCTAGTATTGGACTTGGGGGCATGGCTCTTCCACATATTCCATTCTCGTTTGGTGGAGCTCATATTCCCCAAATGACTCCTATGGATGGAATCCAACCTTCTTTTCACCCTGTGTCCAATCCTAGTCTTAATTCTCCTGGATGGAGTGGTCAACCGGGTGGAAAATCACATTATTATGTTCCATACTTCACACCTACCCCCTCCACACCAATTCTGACCAACACATTTGGCATGATGAATCCACTTCTATCCTCCATATTTCCATCTGGGGGAGGTCAGTTTTATACTTTGGGCAACCCCCAACTCGGAGCTACTCTGTCTGGGGGTAATATTTACAACCCTCATTATAACATTCCTACTGGAATGGTGCCCAACCAACCCCTTATGAATTAGTTTGGAGGGGAGTTTTTCAATCCCGGACAGGCCCATGGTTCATACCAGAACCCTGGATGGTTGTGATTCCCCAACATCAATCTTTCTTGGGATCTTGGGGCCAGATGCCACAACGCCATCTCCCTTTTCTAGCCACACTCAATTTTGCATACTTGTCAAGATTAATGAACGACCCGGTGCATCATGACCCAACATGGCCCCCCATCCCCACCAATCTTCCTTTGAATATTCCAAAATTCGGGGGAAAGACTAGTGAGGATCATAGTGATCACATCACTAATTTTCATATTTGGTGCTCTTCCAATTCCCTTAACGATGATTCTATTTGTTTAATATTGTTTCAATGCACCCTCACGGGGGTCGCGATGAAATGGTAGATAGAGCTACTTGGGGGAATGTACGGTAACTTTAACTAGATGGTTTTAGTCTTTCTCAACCACTTTGAATTGCTAGTTCGTTATGATGTCATCATAGAAATTTTGTTGGCCCTCCACCAGGAAAAGTCTACTCATATCTCGGATCGCATCCAAGAGTGGCGTAGACAAAAGAGGCTGATCAAAGCCTACATTCTTCCAGAGTTTCTATTGGAATGATTTCTTAAGTCGTTACTGCCTTATATTTCAAAGGATGTCTCTACATCCGGGGTAACATTTGAAGATGAAACTATTTTCAAATCCCAATAGTTAGATCTCATATATGCTTAGTATGGGATGTTATAAAAAATTCTTCTTGACGCACTGAGGTCGAACTATGACCCTAGACAAAATCCTGGGCCTCATGCCGATGGCATTATAGGCTCCACAAATGTTAAATCTACAGACTTGGTGGCAATCTAGTTGAAAGAGTTGTCTCTAAGCCAGTCTGTACGAGGACAAGCTTCATCTGTGTCCTCCACTCCCACCCACTTGTGCCCCAAACACGAGGAACCTGCAAGGATTTTATCTCTACCGCCCGCTGTGTTGGTTAATCCTTTTCCACATAATCAACACATGGCCTCAAGCTCCTCTAATGCCGGTAATGCAACGAGTGGGAGTCAAAACCCACCGATGCAAGACGATGACTATCTATGCATAAATATGGTCAAGTCTTAGGTTAATGTAGCCACTTGGTCTCATGATTACAGTTATTCATAGGCTATTCCAGATCTAGAGTCTCCCCCTTCTTCAGAGATGCATTTACAGATCAAAAATCCAGAGCCTCCACCTCATATTTCGAAAGGAGTACTCAAACTCTCTACCCATAACCCTAATTCTAGAGCTGCCAAGAATTACTCTATTGTTCAGGATCTAGCTCAAACCCCTTATGCGATGTCGGCTTTGGATGTAATCCATATGTTTCCTTCACAAAGGAATGCCTTGTTATCTGCATTAGGAGCTCTAGACCCCTGTGGCTCTAAGGTTACCAAGTTTTACATCATGGATGTGAAGCCTCACTTTTCTTACCATTTGGCCTTCCAAATCCACGTGGATTACCCAAAGTATACCATCAAATGTATTGTTATTAATGAAGACGCTACAACGTGTGTGATGTCCCCAACCTATTGGAAATCCATTGGCTCTCCAACCCTCTCTCAATATTTGACCATGTTGACTGCATTTGATGGTCGTTCTTTCTGTCCCCATAATATTCTTCCTACCTTTCCAGTCCAGTTAGGTGGGAATATGGTGGAGGTATATTTCGAGGTGGTTGATGCACCCCTTGACTATAACTTATTACTAGGGTGTAACTAGACTTATTCTATGACTGTAATCATATCATCCATCTTTCGTACTTTATGTTTTCCTCACGATGGGAAATTTTTGACGATCGATCAATTGTCCTTTGCACATGCTAGCCCCAATGCATCAGTTGGAAATTTGATCCCCGTGATCGACAATTCTCAGCCGAAAACTCAAGATATTGATGTCAGAATGTATTCATCTCTTATGGGTGCCTTTTATTTCGTGGCACCAATTCATCATATCTATGCCATGTCCAGTAGGTATGCTTCGTCAATGAGGTATGTTCCTTTCCGCACTTCATATTTTAACGATCCTTGGACCCTACCTTCCCTGACCCTATCTTGTGAAGGTCAGTCACATAATGGAATGGAAATTCCACTGTTGACGACAAATATAGCGTATCAGGCTGGTCTTGAATCTGTTGTTGACCCAGATCTTGTCTCCTCGCAGACAGACTAGGAGGATCCTATTCTTAATTCCCTATGGGCCACTTCATCATCTTTCTCACATGATTTCCTTGATGATACTTTACCTTCAGATGAAGCAATCATAGAGGCCATGAATGGTTATGATAGGCCATGGTATGATATGCATCATCGATCTTACTTCCTCCCAGAGCTTGCTAGAATCGAACAAGACGATTTTAGATATACCTTGAGTGAGATAGTTGGTCATGCCGTAGTTCCACTTGATATGCACGACATTTATGCCGAAGGAAACATGGCGAGTATTTCTCCTATCGTCACAATCAATATCTCTCGTATTCCTGGTAAATTTAAAAATGTATATAGCGGTGAAAATTGTTCGCCTGAAGAAATTATCATTTACACCAATGTCTTCAAATAATTTTGTGACATATTTGCTTGGTCATATGAAGAGATGCCAGGAATCGACCCTCGTATTGTTGAACATGAGATTAAAACCTACCCAGATGCTAAACCTATTCGACAATGACTTAGAGTTTTCAATCCTAGGAAGGCCCCTGCTATTAAGGAAGAGGTGGAGAAACTGCTTAATGCAAGCTTTATCTACCTGGTTCCCTTGACTGAATGGATATAAAACCCAATTCCCATGAATAAGAAGCAATGAACCATATGTGTATGCATGGATTTTCGAGACCTGAATAAGGCCTGTCCTAAAGACAACTTCCTGACACTGTTCATTGATCAAATTATTGATGAGTGTGTGGGAAGAAAGGTTTTTTGTTTTATGGAAGGATTTTCAGGATACAACCAGATTCAGATTAAACCTAAGGATCAACATAAGACAAAATTTATTTTTCCTTGGGGTGCTTTTGCATACTGGAAAATGCCTTTCATCCTTAAAAATTCCATAGCAACCTTACAATGAGCCATGACCTTCTCTTTTCATGATATCAAACATACATTCGAAGCTTATCTCAATGATTTCACTGCTCACTCTCATAAGAGAGTGGATCACTCTACCCACCTTCGGCTAGTTTTTGAAAGATTTCTCTATTATCGCATTCATTTAAACCCCCATAAGTGTATGTTTTGCGTTAGGTCAGGTTGTCTTTTAGGACTCTTAGTCTCAGAGACTGGGATCATTGTGGATGCTTTAAAGGTTGAGGCAATACTTCGATTTCCTCCCCCGCGAAATATTCGTCAGCTTCAATGTTTGCAGGGGAAAGATAACTTCTTATGTCAATTTATAGTAAAGTATGCCAATATTACTAAGGTTTTCATGTGTCTCTTGAAGAAGGACACTCTCTCATCCCAGGAATCCTTTGATGCTCTTAATAAATCCTTAGTATCAATGCCTCTGTTGAAGCCTCTAGACTATAGTAGAGATTACATGATTTATATCGTCACGTCTGAAGGGAAAATTGGTATGGTTTTAGTTCAGGATGATGATGAGCTCCACGAGCACGTCGTCTACTTACTTATTCGAAATTTAGTTGGTCCTGAACTCAAGTAATCTCATGTTGAGAAGCTAGCTTTAGCTGTTGTACACGCGGTTCAAATATTACGACACTACATATTGCTTTGCAAAACTATCGTAGTTGCTGATGTAAATCCACTTCAATACGTCCTTATTAGGAGTATCATAGGGGGGAAATATAATAAATAGATTGTCATATTGCAAGAGTTTGATCTCGATTTTTCTTCGGAAAAATCTAATAAATCG
This sequence comes from Picea mariana, assembly GCA_032191745.1. NCBI lineage: Eukaryota > Viridiplantae > Streptophyta > Pinopsida > Pinales > Pinaceae > Picea > Picea mariana. The sequence continues at coordinate 210,869 of JASDQU010102884.1, read as the reverse complement.
CTATTTTTTGTCGAGTTTAATCGAAGTTCCCTCAGTTAGATGATAATTTTTTTCATTTAGATTCATTTGTGGATGAACACATTTTCCTTGTATCGTCTTCGAACCCCTGGTATGGAGACATTTTGATCTATATTCAAACCTTGAAGTTCTCTCATCATATTTCAAGAGAAGATCGACGACGCATACAATATCAAGCTAAGAACTACCTTATCATCAGTGTCACTTTGTATCGCCAAGGCATAAATAATATCTTGCATCATTGCTTGACTCACAAGGAGGCTGATTTCATTCTTAATGACTGTCACAGTGGGGCTTGTGGTGGTCATTAATCCGAGCTTGCGACAGATCAGAAGATTTTTCAAGCCGGTTATTTTTTTTCGTCTATTTTTAAAGATTGCATCGAAGCGGTCAAGAAGTGTCACCCTTTCCAGGTTTTTGCTAAAATATGCGCTTGCATCCGACCCCTCTTCACTCGGTCATTACCTTCAGTCCCTTCACCAAGTGGGGGGTGTATTTTGTGGATTGCAACCCAACTTCGGCTGGGGGGCATCAACATATTATCGTGGTAATAGTCTACTTTACTAAGTGGGCCGAGGCCATGCCTACAATTAAATACGATGGTAAGACTGTTGTATTTTTCGTGTTCAATCAAACTATAGCCTGGTTCGGAATACCGAGTGAGATTTCACTGATCATGGAAGTCAATTTCAGAAAGAAATGATGAAATAATTAACATTGAAACTAGGGTTTAAACATGGTCATTCTTCCCCTTACTATCCCCAGGAAAATGGACAACTAGAGGTCGTGAACAAGTTTCTCATGACCATTTTGCAGAAAACTATCAACTGGAGAAAATATCACTGGCATCACATGCTTTACCCAGTGCTTTGGGCATACCGAACCTCGGTTAAGGACTCCATTGGTTTTTCTCCTTTTTAGTTAGTAAATGGTGTGGAGTCGATCCTACCTATTGAATGAAAAATCCCTTCTCTTAGATTGGTAGTTAAGCTCATGCCTGAAACTTCTGATCTCGAACAACGCCTCGTACACCTAGAGAGTCTATGTGAGCAGCGTCGAGATGCCTCTAAGAATATCGAAGCAAATAAACAATGTGTCAAGGTCCAGTATGATAATTATGTCTTTCCTCGGTAGTACGTTGAAGGGGACTTGTTCCTCTTGTATGACCAAGCCAAAGAAACTCTAGGGGAAGAAAAGTTCAACCACATGTGGCACGGTCCTTATATTGTGCGACATGTCTTAGAAAAATGAGCCTATGAATTATAATATTTTGAAGGGAATATGCTGACTGAGCCTAGGAATGGGCTCTACTTGAAAATATATTACGCTTAAGCCCCATGCTTGGGTGTAACTCTTTTTATAATATTGTATCTTAGTGTATATATCTATTCCCTTTTGTCATCGAATTTCTTATCGAGTTTTCCCTTGGTTGGAAAATGTCAATGGAGTCTTCATTTTACTTAGGATTTGCAGACGGTGCCAGTCGTCATACACAGAAATTGCCTTCCACTACTTGGGTTGTTTACTCACCCGAAGGTCAACTGGTGTCTTTAGGTGGCATTTTCCTAGGGCCATCAACAAATAATGTGTCTGAATATAACATCGTTATAGAGCTTTTACACGATGCCATTTCACATGGTATTCGTTCTTTAGAAGTTCGCTTGGACTCCTAGTTAGTAGTATGTCAGTTGAATGACAGTTACCATGTGCGAGACCCTACTCTACTCCGACGATTCCTACGGGTACAACTTTTGAAACGCCATTTTGATTTTATTACTTATAATCACATACCTCGAAGTTCTAATTATGTATCCGATGCATATTCTAATTATGTTTTAGATTATAATTTGTCACATAAATAAAGTAAATAAAACACATTAAAAAATGTACACATTGTAATATAAGTAAATCCGAAGACCAGTGTTTTTATATATTTCATTTCTCCAAAACTATGGTGTTATATTACAAAATTGGGGCTCACAGCCTCAATATACATATAGAGCCGATCAATACAATAACCATGAAATCTACGCCTGTGGTGCCAGATGTGTGTCATGATAACATAGTATGAAATTTTCAAGACGCCGAAAGAGTCACACCCAAGCACAGGGAACACCTACCACCTATCGTTGCATAGCCTCCAACAAATCCTCTACTTGAACCATGAGAATTCTTTGCGTCAAACGAAACATGTTTTCCTACATGTCTTGAAGCACTCTCTCAGCATCTCCTTCTTCTTTCTCATCCCCCCAGTGCCGCCATCGATGTCGTGGGAGTCCATCTGGCCTTCACGGACCCACATATGCGTAACATACATGTTTTAATTAATACTTGACATCATCCAAAAATATATTTTTTTCTTTTACAAAAATACAAAAAAATGAAATATTTCAAAAACAAATTCATACCTATATCTTCGTAGGCTGAACCTGGTGGTAATGGCATGTCTGAATCTCCTATGAAGTCGATCCCTGTATATGGGTAGTCATCGAGAGATATCACATGTCGACGCCACCAGAAGAAAAATTCACCGTTGTAGGGTGTTGGTACCCTACCACCCCCCAACTACCGCATCACCTTGGTCCATCGTACCATGGATGGATTACAAGGTCCATGTGGAACAATCTCGACTCTAGGGCCCAAGCCTGGAACTCGCTCGAACAAAAAACTACACAAGATAGACACAAACCCAAAGTTCCTCTTTCTACCATGTTTGCAGTCTGTTAGCTGGTTCTTCATGTTGGCCAGCAGTGAGGTGCACCAGTCGTAATTTGTGGGTCACAAGCACTCCACCAAGTAGAACATAAGTTTCCTTGATTCCTGATGCAACGAGGCCAACCCTATGATCCATGCCAACACTAGGAAAATGATATTGAGACTTAGGTTTTTGATCGCTCTGATCAGGAGTTGGCTCCCTACCTTATCAGTCTCTATAACATAGTGAGTGGCTATGCAGTCCTCTATACTCATGCCACTCCCAGCTCCCCGACCTTTAGGTTCACCACCTCACCTCGACGTAATAATCCTGTCAAAAAGTATATGTCCTCGACTTCAATCCTCAATGCTTGCCCATCGAGGTTGAAGGCCTATGTATCTAGATCCCAGTAGTTCACCAACATCTAGAGCACTCTCACTTGATCCTTCATTCCTTTGAGATCCCAAAATTTATATATCCCACATATTCTTAATGCCAATTAGGCCCCTGTATCTCTTTCTACTGCAACATCAACCTCTTCATGCTCTCTTTCTCTCCACTCTAGCACCATCCTGCAAGTTTAAAATCAAATTTTGAGTCAATATTATTCAACTCATGGACTTGTATGCGAGCTACAGTTTACACAGTCACGTATAGAGCTGCATATACATGGTTTGTTTTGATAAAAATTGCGTATAGGCCCGCGTACACTCTAGTTTCTAATTTACGCCTTAAAATACTAAAAACTTAAAGCCTAAATTAAAATTTAAACCAATAGAAATGAAGAGAAGGGAAATAAGACTTACCTGGTCTAGACAGTTGTCAATTCCATCACTCCGAGCTCCCGCAATCAGCAGTCAAAGATCGGGGGAAATTTGGTCCAAAATGCACTATTTGGGTAAAAAATACAAATGGTATAGTAAAATTGGTTATTTTCACTATTTATAGAAAATTTTTACCTAGTTTACATAGTTTTTGCTATTATTTTGGCCTAGTGGACTAATAGTGTAGCGGATGGAGTTGGTTTTGGTGGTTTTATCCATGGATTCTTGCGGTTTCTAGCATCATGTCACCCATTCGTGACTTTGGTCGGTATTTCCGTTGACCAACATATAAGATAGGTCATCACTCCATTTTGCACACTTGCATTATCCTATAACTATAATTTGTATGCCTTATGTACGAACCCATTTGTTAGAGACACAAAACCTTGTTTCTGCTACTAGAAGTGTCATTATTGAATGGTAGAGACTTACCAAACATGGGTGCCCTAGTTAGAACCTCTGTGCCATTTGGTGCCCATGCAAAGATTTTTTTGTAATATCGAGAGTCCCTTATAGCTAATATGACTTTGCGTTCGAACCTCATTTCTTACTCATAAGCATTCTGACCTATACCTATGGGACTCCCATGAGTCTAGTTTAAGCTCTTTTTCGACTCTCTCAAAAAGTGAAAATATCGTCGAGTGAACTTGTTTTTTTCACACTCATAAATTGGATTTGAAAGGACTTCTATTTGGTGTAATTTTAACCCCTTTTCAGAACAAGTAGACTAAATTTATGAAAAAGGACATTCTTTGGAGTTAAGTTGTAATTGCATCTCATTTTCTCTCTTGCAGTATTGAGCCTATTGCCATTTCCCACTTTTTCATTATAATCATATTATCTCAAGAAGTTTGCATCATTAGCCAAATAGAGCCTTATTTATATCCTTTGCAACTTGACACCCTATACCCTACAAGGAAACATTCCCTCGAGTGTCCATATCCTGCATGCACATCCTTGCATTGAGCATAGGCATGTTCCACTTCTGGAACCAGTTGCTTACTCGCGACACTCGTTTCCTCCTCTGTATCATAGCATTCATTTTCCTATGAAAAAACAAAAAAAAGAAGGGCGGGAAAATAATATTATCTCATTTTGGCAACAATGTGTCACCTTTGAAAAAAGAACAAACTTTTGAGTCCACTTGTCATCCAAAGTTTGGGTTTAGCATGAACTTAGGAAGATGAGCTCATTACTTAGAGTTTACTCCTCCGACTGGTTAATCTTCTAGTCCCTATGGAGAGTTTTATTGGTGCCTCCTGCATCACAAAGTTTTATCATTGAGTCTATGCTTCCAGAGTCTTCCATATGTCTCATGCTCTTGCTCAAAGGATGCTTATAATCCCGTGTTGTACATTTCTTAGAAATCTTGACTTTGCATGTCGTCCATACCGTCAATGTGTCTAAAAGTTACAAGAAGTTGTAGTCCTATCGTGCACCCTGGTCCTACTTTCATTATGGGTAGGTAACCTTGAACCCAACAGTCGACATCTCCTCATTGGTCGTTGACTGGGGGGTTTCCCTTGTGTTCGACGAAAAGAAATCTATTCACACATTGGGGTTCATGTATTTTCTTGGATGCCATTATCCTTATTGCTGGTTTCCTCTCTTTTGTCGGCAATTTTCCTTATTGGATTCTATTAAGAGGGTCTTTTAAGTGCACTGCTTGCATCTGGTGCATGCAAAAGACACACAGGTTCGTTGGTTCATGAACATTCTCTTCGTCCAAGTTCCTCCAAATCATCAAGATATTTATTTGTACCTCGTTCTAACTTATGAGAGATGCCTTAATGCTCTCCTTCCATTGAATTCAACCCATCTATTCTGGAAACAAGACCTAGAGTCCTATGAGTACCTAGAGGCTTGTAGTCATCAGTGGCAGGTTCTCTCACCATCGACAGTTGGGAATACATCAATGTCTCCTGATTGATGGATTCTTCAAGTGTTCGAGCTCAAATCCTTTATTCACACTTGTAAGAATGTATTCGGTGCCTTGATGCCTACTTTCATCATCGGTAGGATGTCTCGCGTTTGTTAACAGTATACCTTAGTGACCGATAATCAAACGAAGTCTCATTGTGTTCGACCTCAACTCCTTTATTCACATTATTTAGACTTGCAACTCTGGAGGATTGCGTAGAAGTCTTGAAGACACCAGTTCATAGTCATAGATTTCATGAGTTGTTTCTATCATTCATTGGACAAATACCTATACAAATTCAATGATCATGGGAGATCAAATTGTACTTCATTGTATACATATATCTTCAAACTGATTTTGAGACTAGTTTTCACTGGGCCTTGTTAGTGACTATGATAGCATATGGCATGTATCTACCCTTATATTTTCTATTCATGGCAATGAAAAACTGTTTGGTATATTTCCACTTGGATCTGCAGTGTAATTCAAATTAGAAGCCATGTGCACAAAGTCATTATGGATTGTAATATTCTTATGAGAAACTAGTTTTTCCAGTTGGGTCTCCATTACTCCACTTATGGGAATTATAATATATTTCGGCCATCACAGATACTCCTTTGACCTCACACATTAGGGAGCATCTTTTATAGAAAGAATTGCCTCACCCCCTGCAACTTTCTCAGAAGGCCTTTTCTATTTCCCTATGCAAACTTGAATTCCCCTTTTTGCAATTCCCAGAGCTAAAAACCATATTTTTCCACATATACACACCCTAACAACTATACAACATGCGTATACGTAGGTTTCACCATTACATCCCGCATAAATATATTTTTGTGCCCAAAATTAAAAAATGGTGTTGGGTTTCCATGTCACGTCATGAGATCCATGATCCTTGACCTTCCATATACTGGAAACATTCTGACTCAGTCCTTCAGTTCCATTTGAAGGCTATAAATGGGTCATATCCAAGCTGTGGAAAAGAGAGAGAAGAATTCAAATTTTAGAAAAAAATTACTCTGGATAAATTATTCTCTTCATGTTGAGTCTGCATCCCTTTGTTCTTTTAAGTCTGAACACATTGTTCAGCCCCCAAGCTCTTCCCTATTTGATGGAGAAACTCATTGTCTCTCTTATATGAGCTTGCCTTTGGTGGAGGCCCAGCTGGAAGGGAATTAGTTTCTCGGTTCTGAACGTTCTAAAACGGAAGTTTGTCATTCATACACTTCTGTTGATTACATTTTAATAGAAATAATCTTTTCTCGTCCAATTAATGTCTCACAAATATTTGAATTGTTATTCCATGGGAATATTGGTTATGAATATTGATGGATTATGCTATTATATGTGCTAAATTTATATATTATCACCATATTCTTGTGTATATTGGTTTTTGAGGACAAGTTGCAGGTATAGATCTTTGGGTCAAGTGCTCAATGGTGGACTTAAACGAACGTCCGGACAAGGTAGGCTCTTTATTTTGTCTTGTTAGCATGTTTTTTTAATATAGCATACTTGATATTAGAGTTGATTTTTGCAGTCATTTCCGTCTGTTGTGGTTTACCCCATGCCATAGAGTTATTTTCCTCGTAACATTGGCCCAATTACTTGGTGACCTATGAGAAGTAGATCATGAGGAAGTGCTCCATCTGTGGAGACCAACATCATCCTCATGTCTTGTTGATCTAGATACAGGGGACAAAATACACATATTTCCAAACCCAATGGAGAGGGTAACCCACAACATTGGGCTACTCACTTCAAGAAAGGTGATTGTCCATGATGAGAGGCACACCAAATCTCATCTCATAGAGATATCATACCACCGCATCTTCAAATCATGGTTCAGGGAACTATGTGGCAGTAGGTTGTATCTTGTTGGTAAATAAGAGGTTGGGACCCCTGCCCAAAATTTGTGTTCTAATTGTCAACCGTTGTGAAAACTGAATTGTTATACCCTTGGCTACCTACTCAGACTAAGAATTGCATGCCCTGTATGTTATGTTGAAATGGGCCATGGAAGGGAAACTTGGATAGAAGACTAGAATGTAGGTGGATATTAGAACTGCTATTGAAAACATGATGGGGACTGGTTATTTGGCAACTGAAGGGGATGAGAAAGAATGGGGCATGGAGGATCTCTTTGATGGATATATAGGTGAGGATATATATATATATATATATAGAGCAGTTGATGGCCGAAAATGTAGGCCAATATTTGGAAAAGGGCCAATCGATGTGGACGACCAGAGAAGAATGACAGACCCATGAATGATTCCCACAATCTAGAATATAATGGTCTTGATCCATCGTATAGGTGACGTGCCTTTTGGAATGTGGTGTCATAATTGAATACATACCTAGGTCATGTGTGATCTGGTCAAACTAGATTACTTGATATTTCAATATGGAGTAGCACCACATATCTTGGCCCAGTCCCGTGTGAGTCCCCTGTCAGAGCCAATACCTTATACGTGAGTCACAACTTTACCCAGAATTGGAAATCTTGGGAATCTGCAAAGTTTTCAATCTATCCAGTCCATTTGTGTAACCGATGTGTGCCTTGTGCTTCCAAAAAGTTTGATTATGTTGAATATGTACCTTCCTACATGTTTTACACCATACTCTATGCCTACCCTACGCTAAATCCAAACTGGATAAATGTTGCTAAATGATAGATGACCATTGCGGGCCATAGTACACCTTCAACTTACTTCCATTAATAATTCCCTTGAGAGGTTGTCACTGTAATGTGGCTATCTTGGCTTTGACGACTTCAATGATGTAGACTAGGCAGAAGGGGCCCAACCAGTGCATATGTAGCTTACCAGGGTGTTGTAAATATTTTCTATCTTATAACAACACTAGAGAAACTTGGCTATAGAATTTTGTGGAGGATGTTGCGATCATGCCATGTCTTATGTCTCTATTTTTTGACCACCTTGTTGAATACGACCACCAGATAATCCTCTTCTAGCTCCATGAGAGGTAGATATAACAATGCGTAGGCTGGGAGCAATAAATTCAAGCGACATGATTGCTTCTTTGTTGTAAACTAATATAAAGGGGTACACTTCGTCAGTAATTTGCAGGTTGTTCAATATGCCCATAAAATTACGGGGATCTGTTGATCCCAGTTTTCATGCCACACATTACAAACTTTAGTTAAAGCATGCTCTAAAATATTATTGAAAGCTTCAACTGTACCATTAGCTTAGGGATGATAGGGAGTTCTTTTTTGGTGGTGGATTAGGAACTCCTGAGTGATTTCTCGAATGATCTCATTCAGAAAGTGAAATCCTTGATCTCTTATTAGCACCTTCGGGCACCCAAACTTGGTAATCACATTCTTGAAGATGAATCGTGCCAATATTTCTACAGTATAATCCTTGATCGATGTGGCTTCGACCCATCCGGTCAAATACTTGGTGGTTGTGTTGATATAACGCGCACCCATTCTGAATATGGGAGGACTGATGGAGCCCAAAAAATAAATGGCCTAGTTATCAAATGGCTCCAATACTGTAATAGGAAACAAATGTAGTTCAACTCTTTGGCAGGGCTTCCCAATGCGTTGAAAAACATCACATCACTTGTAATAATCCTTGTCATCAGCGAAACGTGAGGGCCACCAAATCCCTACATGCATGACCTTTCATGTTGTAGCCTTATTGGTGTTGTGACTTCCTACAATACCCTTGTGTGCTTCATACAAAATGGGGTCCCGTTCATGCTCTAAGATACATTTGTAAAGAATTCCATTGGTCCCTAGTTTGCATAGTTTTCCAACAATTAATTGATACTCAACACTATAGGTCATTAGTTGGTGATGCTAGGCCTAAGTGTACCCCATCGAGGCCTATCCTAAAGTCAGAAGTTCAACGATCTTGGCTAGTTTATCAGTAACTTCCTCTACTCAAAACAATTGTGCATCGGGGAGTGAATCGTCGAGGCTCCTACCATCTTCTTCGAATTCCATCCTGAACATATGATTTGGTCTAACATTATATTTTCCCGATTTGACAACTACCTTGAACTCTATTTCTTGGAAGAGAAACAACCAACAAATTATTCAGCCCCCAAACACGAGCTTGTTGACCAAATATTTGAGTGTTGAATGGTCTGTAAATATTTTAAAAGGGGTCCTGTTACCCCCCGAGTCTAGGGGTAACTAATAATATCATGTCTTGAGGCCCATAGGTAGTATACATGGAGTGTCGAGAGTCATATTAACCAACAAAGCCCACATGGTCCCTCCTATTCATGTTGATCACCACTCATCACCATCAACAAAGCAACATCCAATACATCAACTTGGTCCCATAGAACAATAGGTCTTTATTCATGAGGTAACAAGCCTAGTGTCATGGTAAGTGTCACTTTAATATTTCAAGCATTTGAACATGTTGCAAAGAATCCTTTATTGATTATGGAAGTTTTCTTGGAAATTATACCTTTTTCCTAATTTCACCTTGGTGGTAGTCATTGTGTCCTGGATAGTTGGTCACCCTCGGGACAATCGTTTCTATTGGGTAGTTCCTTGAAGGGTCATTGTACCATTCCAATTCAAAATTACCATTTTCCACACTTCTTCCCCCCATTTTCTCATCTTTTTCATTCCCATGTTCATTGACCCCAAGAATGGATCGTACCTCATTTCAGGGGAAGAAGGATCTAAAGGATTAGAGGTGTTGTAGTTGGAAAACGTTAAAATCCAATAATTTTCCTTCCAGATGCTCTTCCTAGGGTCCCAAGAGTAATGAAACACTTCTCCACATGAATCAAGGACCTTCTAGACACATGATTAATAAATGTCCTACTTGTTGAGGAAACACATTTTGCGGTGTCTCTTACTTTCCATTACATATGGCACTCTGTGTGTTTCTAGCTTCAAGTGGCATTGTGGTACTCCTAAGTTTCCATTGCACATAGTACTCAATGTTTCAAACCATAATGAGTTAATGGCAATAATATGACTTGGAAAAATGTTGCATCACAGATGAAGGGAAGCACACCATCCATAAATACACCCATAAATGAGACAATACGAATCGTTCTATGTCAAGTACCCCATTCATAGAATTTTTCCCCCAATTCACCTCATATTCATTTCATGACTTATATAGGGTCTTCTTTGGAAACGTCCTTTGACTTGGGGATTGGCTTAACCAATAGGGTAGCTTGACACTCGTCCCATACCTAAATTTGGAAAATTTAATAAGGTCTTTAAGCATTTGTTTAATTTGAAAAGTGGGGTTTGATGCACATGTTTTGGTGGTTCTCATATTATATGTGTCTTACTCAGCATGATTCATATGAATTTTGGACCCTTGGAGGGTGTACTTTTTTGTCTTTGCAAGACCTTTCCCACATAATGGATGCTAGACCCAACATATGGGGCACCATTTGATGATGAGCATTATACCTTGATGATGTAGGACATTTCCTTTGGATGCATCTTATCATTTCTAAAGGATGAGACTCAACCCTTCTCCACTTGAACGTTGGACTTGGTAGTCCTAGACGTCACCCTGCTATGCCCTTGACATCACCTAGGGGATAGGGTTTGATGGATATCTTGATGGAATTATGGAAGAGGCATGTAGGATGGACCTTGGCACATGATAAATGGACACATGGCCTTTGGAGGCCCAAAATTCCATATTTTCATCCTTGACATCACTCTTATGAGCATAGTGTCACCCTACTAGGTCATAACATCACCCTTCTAGGGTTTTATTTCATGTAAAAAAATATATTTTGTATATTGCAAGGGAAAATTTAAGGGGTCAACCCTCTTATGTAGAGACATGAATTTTCTAGGAGTCTTTTGGATGACTAGGGTTTCCATATAAATATGGATAGCCAAGAATAATTTTTATCATCACATTTTTCTAATAGATGTGAGAGAATACTTCTAAAAGTTTCATTGTATTAGGGTTACTAGCTCTTTTTACTCACGTGCTATCGCTTGGAGGTCAAGTGTGGATGCTTATTTTCTGATTTTTGGATGATGTTTTTGCAATTAGGTTTTGTTCTTGTCATATCTTGGTGAAGTAAGTAAATTTATGCAATTTCATTTCATGCCATTGAATGTTTATGGTAAATTTTACTTGTTCATATTGAATATCTTGCTTGGTAAAACCCTAAGGGAGGATCATAAGGGATTCATCCTATCACAAGGTTAATTTCATCCATAAATTTGTGAAGGAAATAATACTTAGGGTTATTCTCCTAAATCTCTAAAGTTCTAGCACTTTATGATCCGGATTTTATGAGCATAACGAAATGAATACAAATTATTAACAGGTGATTAACACAAAATAACAGAGATACAGTAAAACCGGTTTTCTATTCAATAACGAAATAAGCTGAAATTGTAAAATGCAGCGGAAACAAGCTTGTTGGAATGGTGGAGGCTTATCTCTTAGAAGAGATGTGATGGCAACGCGCATTTGCAAGAAGAAGGTTACAATGAGGCTTTGAAGGCCTTTTTACAATAAGCAAGAATGCCAAAAACCCTAGACATTCAAAAACCTAACCCTAAGAGATGAAGCGCCAAAAGTCATGTGGGCCCCATTTGGGTAAGTTAGTACATCAACTTCCCGGGGTTGTAACTTTTGCATACGATCTCCGTTTTAGGCATGTAATAGACCGTTGGAAAGGTATCATCGAGGAGATTCAATCTGGGGGATTGATTATGCAGAACCTACTAAATATGCTGCAAGTGTTTGGCCCAAGTCTTGTTGTAAATTAGAATGTCATCCAGATACACCACTACAAAAGTATTGGTGAATGGTCGCAGGATATCGTCCATCATCCTCATGAAAATGGCTGGAGAATTTGTCAAACCAAAGGGCATGATCAACCATTCAAAAATGCCTTCTTTTGACTTGAAGGTAGTCTTCCATACATCTGTTTGTTCTATCGGGACCTGGTATTAGCCAGACTTTAGATCAATCTTACTGAAGTATTTGGCCCCCATGATTTGATCAAGGAGGTCATCGATTCGGGGAATCGGGTACCAGTTTCTGACTGTGATTTTATTCAGAGCTCGGTAATCAATACAGAGTCTCTAGGTTCCATATTTCTTCTCTACCAACATGATTGGGCTTCCGCAAGGTGATGAGATGGGGCGGATGTGCCCCTTGTGGAGCAGTTCTTGGATCTGTCGCTTGATCTCCTCATTCTCTAACAAAGAGCGATGATAGATTGGCCCATTGGGCAGTGGTGCGCCAGGGGTCAGATCGATGGGGTGCTTGACCTCATAGTGGAGAGGTACCCCTATAGGTGAGGAAAAGATATCCGAGTATTCTTCCATGACCTTATCTACTTGCTTCTGCTGTGTGGAGAGGTCGACCACAGAGACCCTAGATGTGGCTGTGATCTTTTGCTTATTCTGAGAGAGAATCATGAAGAAGACAAACTTCCCCATATGAGAGATGACCTTCCTGCATTGCTTAGCATAGATCAAGGAAATAACAGTAGGTGGGACTACCTCGGGTATCCTGTACAATTTCCTATTCAAAGTAATAATAACACTATGAGGCCTAGACTCATATACATCATGAAATTTCCATAAATAAGGTTGGCCCAAAAGAACATCACAAAATTTGAGAGGAGTAACATCACACAATACCTCGTATTTGAAGGGCTTGATTCCGTACGAAAGTCGACACTATTGATTGACGCGGAGATCGCTTCCTTGGTGGAGCCATCCAATGGTGTACGGTTGTGGGTGCGGTGTTGTTGGTAGGGCCAACCACTTGACGACCTTTGCTGAGATGAGGTTCTTCTGGCTACCGCTATCAACGATGAAGTGCAGCGGGGTGCCTTTTACCCACATCTGTGAATGAAAGAGGTGCTCTCCTTCTTCTGGATCGTCTGGTTCACCAGGCTGGAGCTTGGTGGTAGCAACGGTGGCACTGGGTTCCGCATCAATGATCTGTCTTCCCCTTTCTAGTTTTGTCTTAGAGTTAGAATCCACATCTGATTTAGAGGCTTTCACTTCGGCCACCAGCGACTGCTTTGAGCGAAAGTCAACAATGTTATGCCAAGGGATCTTATGGAGGTCACACAACTTCCCGGTATCGTTCTTTGTCTTTTCGGTGTCCTTCTTTTCTTGCGGATTGGACTGGTTGTCCTGATATTGTCCATATTTGATCTGGTATTTGTTCGGTGGGTTGGGGCCACCCTTTCCTGACTTTTGTTGTGAGGGGTTCCCAGGCCCAAATTGTCGCGTCTTTTGTTTGAGCTTCAGCTCGATTTTGATGGCATATTGGTAGGCCGCGCCCAAGGATGAGATGTCCAGAAATTCCATTTCGGTCTGTATGTATCTATGCAGAGCACCACGATACTTGAGCACCAGATGTTGCTCTAAATCTTTGATACCCAACTTGGTGCACAAGGTATGGAAGATATTTGTGAAATCTGGCACTTCTTGGTCTCTTTCTTGCCGTAGTGTGGTCCATTTGGTATACAGGTCGTCATAACTTTCGACAGGGTAGTATTGTTCCTTAATAGCATCCCTGAAGGATTCCAAGGTCGTCATGTCTAAAAATAATGAGGTTTCCTCTGTTTCCTTTTGCTCACAGAAAGTTTCCCACCAATCTTTGACATGGGGAATGACTTTGAGGAGCGCAAAAGTAATCTTTTCTCTATTTGAAAAGTTATGGACAGAAAAATACCCTTCTAGTAGATTCAACCACTTGTCTACAACATCTGCGTCTATCTGAACTTCAAATATAGGAATATCAAAGTTTATTTGTACCTTGAAGTGGGTGGTGCCTCCGTTCGAAGAATATGCGTCGCATGTTGGTAGCCACCGAAGGATTTGCGCGAAACTATCCATCATCTTGTTCCTCTGTTGCGTGGGGGCTTCCTCAATATACAGTTTGAAAGGATATTCTGTCCCATCATATTTATTTTATCCTGCCATGGGAGGTCTCTTGGGTGTGCGAGAGCTTCTGTCCTCAAGAGAAACAAGATCGAGACCCAACTCTTTGTACTTTGACCTCGTTGGGGACATGCATTAAGACGACAAGGAGCAGACCGCTCTGATACCACTGATCTGGATTTTATGAGCGGAATGAAATGAATACAGATTATTAACAGGTTCTTAACACAAAATAACATAGATATAGTAAAAATGGTTTTCTATTCAATAACTAAATAAGCTAAAACTGTAAAATGCAGCAGAAACAAGCTTGCTAGAATGGTGGTGGCTTATCTCTGAGAAGAGATGTGACGGCAGCGTGCATTCACAAGAATAAGGTTACAATGAGGCTCTAAAGGCCTTTTTACAATAATAAAGAATGCAAAAAACCCTAGACATCCAAAAACCTAACCCTAGGAGATGAAGCGCCAAAAGTCATGCGGGCCCCATTTAGGTAAGTTAGTACATCAACTTCCCGAGGTCGTAACTTTTGCATACGATCTTTGTTTTAGGTGTTTGATAGCCTGTTGGAAAGGTATCGTTGAGGAGATTCATTTTGGGGGCTCGATTATGCCTTTATCAATTTTTGAGGAGCTCGATCCCGAAAAACCTTCATTTAGGCCCTCAAAATGGCCCCGAAAGTTAAAACTGCTAAAAATAGTAAATTGCCAAAATTGTCAGAAAACTGTTTTGAGCCAGTTGGAAAAGGTGGGTGGCCACTGATATCCATCTGGATTACTTTAGGAGTTTGATTCTAGAATCTTGATTGTGACCTAATTGAAGTACTTAAGAAGGGAGGAAAGGTTGCTAGATCCCGAAAGTGCTTGCACTCTAGAAAAACTATTCTCCTCAAGGTTTAAACCGTAAGTCCCTAATGTGATATCACCTTAGAGTTTAAACCCTAACTCTTAGATCTTTACTAGTTTCATCTCTAAGTCGTATCATTGTTGTTATGAAGACTCCATAGCCCTAAGGCACTACTCATTTAAGCTCTCTTGTGGTGAAAGTGATAAAAAAAAACTTTACTCTTAATCTCTTAAGCTATGTACTAAATTTACTAACACTAATTTGTGATAATTGAGTGGTAAAATTGTTGATGTTGCAAAATTTTCCTACAACCATCTAAATACTCTCTTATTTGCTGCATACATCGATCTAATGGTGGCTTAAAAATTACCAAAAATTGCATCTAACAATTGTGTAATGTTCTATTGAATAAATGCGTTTTTATCATCAATTGTTTCATTTATGAGGCATATTTATTGTTGTTGTTACAAACTTGTACTTGTTGTTGCAAACAATTGCATTGCTGCAATTTTGTACTAGCTATAGCAAATTTACATTGTCTAGTGTATTATGAGGTTTTCATTGTTTATTTGTACTTGGAATTGATCATATAAATGCTATAATGTATTGTTGTTTTAGGTAGGTACCCAAGAACCTTTTAATTTCATCCATTCCACATACCTATACTTTGACTTAGGTGACCAAGAGAGGGGGTGGCAGGGTTGGCTATCAAACTTGCTACTTTGATCCCTTGAGGCCACAAGGGAAGATTCCCTTGTGGTGGGCCTCCTCCATCACTAAAACAAGGGGATTTTTTACTAAGGTGATAGTGGTAGTATTTCATGTATTTACGTAATATTTTCTGATCTTTTGTTGGGATTTTCACAACTAAAAATCATGCGATAACATTTTGGCGTCATTGTCGGGGAGGATTGAGTCATTCTCCTTAAACAACATGTCTTTTGGTAAGATTATCTTGAATCCCTTATCTACAATCTTACCTTGAAACACCACTGAGGGTAGTTCCCTCACCTTCATTTGATGATGCAAAGGGGATCATATGGTGACTCCACTAACACATTCCTAAGTGTTATCCTAATCTCAACTTTGTATACTCTCAAGTGATGGAACCATGACACCCGGGGATGACCATGAAATATATCCTTCTATTGATTTTGAGAAAATTCTTGGATACCCACATGATTTTTTTGTTTGGGGAGACCATCCAATATTCTAGGGTTTTGTCACTATTCATATCGTAGAGTTCCTTGAGTACCTATGGGAAATGGAACCACAACCCAAGGACATACGAAAAAAATTGTTTATGCCTTCTCTGCCATCGAAAGTACAAAATTGGGTCAAGGATTTTTGCAAACCAAAGGGGATATCTTCACTCATAGATCTTATTAGTATATTTATTGAGTATTGGTGCCCAAAATATCAGACATATGAATATGTCGTTCAAAATATTACAGTAGTCCTTGAAGACATAGGGTTCTCCATTGAGATTGTAGAAGATCTTAGGAAGGTGTATCATGCTCAAAACCAAGAACCCAAGGAAGACATTTTTGAATATACTCCTCATGAAGATCAAGTGCTAGTGTTTTCTCCTCCATTTGGTGAAGTCATCCAAGATTCCATTCCTTTTGCACAAGAAGAAGAGAATGGGGTGAGTTATTTTCCTCTCCAAGATTTTGATGATGCTTTATTTAATTATTCGAAAAATGAAGAAGTGTTAAAGGAACCCTTGGATGCACTAGGCCCTTCATGTTATAATAAAGATCATGATGTGGTTGATAAAATTGATGAATTTATACATGTTGGGAGATATAAATGGGATGTGATTGGTCATGATGAAGATCCCATTTATGATATTGAAGGTCATGTTCAGTTGTTTCCTTTACAACAACCATATGTGATTACTATTGATTTTGATGTCTTGCAACAAGGAGATGACATGATTGTAGATTTGTTTCAACCACATAGGGATTATTCTTTGCAAAATTCTCATGATTATTTCTAATCATACCTTGGTGGATTTGATACATATTCTTTTGAGCTCCTGGATTTACTCGATGAAGAATATTTTCAACCACCGTTGTGCTCCGATTTTGATGAGGGTAAGGACATGATTTTCCTAAAGAAGGGATTTTGTGATGATATTTTCCATCCTTCCTCTTTCCCTTCATCTCAATATGTCAATAAGGATGCAACTAGGAAACACATTCCTTGTCCGAGGTTGTTTCTGGGGAAAAAGATTTCTTAGAATTTAAGGGTAGGTTGAATTCTCTAAGAAGAAGTTTGACATATCAATCTTTCAACCTTACCCTGCATAGTTATCAGTCATCCTCTAAATTCTTGTGACCTAGTTGAAGTACTTAAGAAGGGAGGAAAGGTTTCTAGATCCCAAAAGTGTTTTTACTCTAGAAAAACTATTCTCCTCAAGGTTTAAACCCTACGTCCCTAATGTGATATCACCTTAGAGTTTAAACCCCACCTCTTAGATCTTTTCTAGTTTCATCTCTAAGTGATATCATTGTTGTTATGAAGACTCCATAGCCATAAGGCACTAATCATTTAAGCTCTCTTGTGGTGAAAGTGATAAAAAAAAAAAACTTTACTCTTAATCTCTTAAGTTATGTACTAAATTTACTAACACTAATTTGTGATAATTGAGTGGTAAAATTGTTGATGTTGCAAAAGTTTCCTACAACCATCTAAATACTCTCTTATTTGTTGCATACATTGATCTAATGGTGGCTTAAAAATTACCAAAAATTGCATCTAACAATTGGGTAATGTTCTATTGAATAAATGTTAAGTTTTCATCATCAATTGTATCATTTATGAGGCATACTTATTGTTGTTGTTACAAACTTGTACTTGTTGTTGCAAACTATTGCATTGCTGCAATTTTATACCAGATATAGCAAATTTACATTGTCTAGTGTATTATGAGGTTTTTATTGTTTATTTGTACTTGGAATTGATCATATAAATTCTATAATGTATTGTTGTTCCAGGTAGGTACCCAAGCACCTTTTAATTTCATCCATTCCACAGACCTATACTTTGACTTAGGTGACCAAGAGAGGGGGTGGTAGGGTTTCCTATCAAACTTTCTACTTTGATCCCTTGAGGCCACAAGGGAAGCTTCCCTTCTGGTGGACCTCCTACATCACCAAAACAAGGGGATTTTTTACTAAGGTGATAGTGGTAGTATTTCATGTATTTACGTCAGATTTGTTGATCTTGTGTTGGGATTTTCACAACTAAAAATCATGCGATAACATTTTGGCGCCATTGTTAGGGAGGATTGAGTCATTCTCCTCAAACAAGATGTCTTTTGGTAAGCTTATCATGAATCCCTTATCTTACAATCTTACCTTGAAACACCACTGAGGGTAGTTCCCTCACCTTCCTTTGATGATGCAAAGGGGATCATCTGGTGACTCCACTAACACATTCCTAGGTGTTATCCTCATCTGAATTTTGTATACTCTCAAGTGATGGAACCATGACACCCAGGGATGACCATGAAATATATCCCTCTATTGATTTTGATAAAATTCTTGGATACCCATATGATTTTTTTGTTTGGGGAGACCATCCAATGTGTGAGGGTTATTTCGTTATTCATATCGTAGAGTTCCTTGAGTATCTATGGGAAATGGAACCACAACCCAAGGACATAGGATTTTTTTTTTTATGCGTTCTCTGCCCTCGAAAGTACAAAATTGGGTCAAGGATTGTTGCAAACCAAAGGGGATATCTTCACTCATAGATATTACTAGTATATTTATTGAGTATTGGTGCCCAAAATATCAGACATATGAATATGTCCTTCAAAATATCACAGTAGTCCTTGAATACATAGGGTTCTCCATTGAGATTGTAGAAGATGTTAGGAAGGTGTATCATGCTCAAAACCAAGAACCCAAGGAAGACATTTTTTAATATCCTCCTCATGAAGATCAAGTGTTGGTGTTTTCTCCTCTATTTGGTGAAGTCATCCAAGCTTCCATTCCTTCCGCACAAGAAGAATAGAACAGGGTGAGTTATTTTCCTTTCAAAATTTTTGATGATGCTTTATTTCATTATTCAGAAAATGAAGAAGTGTTAAAGGAACCCTTGGATGCACTAGGCCCTTCATGTTTTAATAAATATCATGATGTGGTTGATAAAATTGATGAGTTTATACATGTTGGGAGAAATAAATGGGATGTGATTGGTCATGATGAAGATCCCATTTATGATATTGAAGGTCATGTTCAATTGTTTCCTTTACAACAACCATATGTGATTACTACTGATTTTGATGTCTTGCAGCAAGGAGATGACATGATTGTAGATTTGTTTCAACCACCTAGGTATTATTCTTTGCAGCATTCTCATGATTATTTCCAATCATACCTTGGCAGATTTGATACATATTCTTTTTAGCTTCTGGATTTACTCGATGAAGAATATTTTCAACCACCATTGTGCTCCAATTTTGATAAGTGTAAGGACATGATTTTCCTAGAGAATGGTTTTTGTGATGAGATTTTCCATCCTTCCTCTTTCCCTTCATATCAATATGTCGCTAATGATGCAACTAGGAAAGACATTCATTGTCTGAGGTTGTTTTTTGGGAAAAACATTTCTTATAATTTAAGGGTAGGTTGAATTCTCTAAGAAGAAGTTTGACATATAAATCTTTCAAACTTACCCTGCATAGCTATCAATCATCCTCTGAATTCTTGTTCATCCCTTCTAAGGCCTCGGGGAGTGATAATATCCAGGGTATTCAACCTTTAGAGTGTTTGATCCAGCCTTATGAGTCTTTATATTTTCACACCCCCTTTTAGAGATGGATCAATCATTCTTGTGGGAACATGACTTGGCATAATTTGGTCCCTCCCTCCCACCTCCATGACTTAGACTTTATGATTAGTTATGATATGATGCATGTTCTATCTCATGACCCTTTTGTGCTTGAATTATATTTTTTTTGGTTCATGATGAATCACAAGGGTAGATGTTTTGATAAAATGATAGGATGGTTTTACTAGTTATATGATTACATCTAGCATTTCACTAACATAGATTAGACTAGGTAGGTTACGATAGGAATTTTCATCCTGGATTGCATTGTATATATCTTGCATATTGCATATCATGCTAGTATAGTTTTCCTTTTTCTTGGCTTGGATTTGCATACATGCATATGATTTACATATTATTTTCTTGCATCATTGCATATTTTCATGTTACATTTTTATGTCTTGCATACTCATAGTTATATTTTAGAATAAAAAAATGTCAAAGAATTTTCTTTTCAAGTTTTTCTCTACATTTTTATAGAATATTTTCTCATATTAATAAAGGGTGAGTGTGCCATCCTTGGATATCCCAATGTGTCTTTTTTCAATGTCTGTAGGCACAAATCATACCATGAGATGTTGAGCTTCTCATGCACTCTATAGTGAGCACATGTCCCCATGTAGGAGCCAGATGTTACCCCCCCAAGCTAGGGGTAACTAAGGAGATAATGTATCGAGGCACATAGGTAGAAGACATGGAGTTTCAAGAGTTATATTGACCAACAAAACCCACATATTCATTCCTATTCATGTTGATCACCACTCAACACCAGTACTAGTAGAGAAACATCCACTACATCGGATTGGTCCCAAAGAACAACAAGTATCTCTTCATGAGGTAACAAGTTTGGTGTCATGGTAAGTGTTACTTTAATATTTGAAGCATTTGAACATGTTTCAAAGAATCCTTTCTTGATTATGGAATTTTTTCTTAGAAATTATATATTTTTCCTAATTTCACCTTGGTGGTTGTGATTGTGTCCTAGAAAGTTGGTCACCCTCGAGAAAAGGGTTGCTAATGGGTAGTTCCTTGAAGGGTCACTGTACCATTCCCATTCATACTTACCTTTTTACAAAATTCTTCCTCCCCGTCTCCTCATCTTTTGGGTTCCCAGTTTCATTGACCCCAAGAAGGGGTTGTACTTCATTTCATGGGAAGAAGGGGCTAAAGGCCTAGAGGTGATGTAGATGGAAAAAAGTTAAAATCCAATCATTATCCTTTGATATGATTTCCCTAAGCTCCTAAGAGCAATGAAATTATTATCCATAAGAATCAAGGACCTTCTAGACACATAATTAATAAATGTCCCTCTTGTTGATGAAATAAATTTTGCGGTGTCTCTTACTTTCCATTGCATATGGCACTCTGTGCATTTCTAGCTTCAAGTGGCATTGTGGTACTCCTTAGTTTACATTGCACATAGTACTCAATGTTTCAGACCGTAATGAATTAATGGAAATAAAAGGCCTTAGAAATATGTTGCATCATGGATGAAGGGAAACATACCCTCCACAAAGGCACCCATACATGAGACAATATGAACCCTTGTATGTCAAGAACCCCATGCCTAGAAGTTTTTCCCCAATCCACCTCATATTAATTTCATGACTTAGATAGGGTCTTCTTGGGAATATTCCTTTGACATAGGGATTGCCTTACCTAATAGGGCACCTTGACACTCCTCCCATACCTAAATTTTGCAAAGTTTATAAGGTATTTAAGCATTTGTTTAATTTGAAAATGGGGGTTTGATGCACATGTTTGGGTGGTTATAATGATATATGTGGATTACTTAGCATGATTCATATGAATTGTGGACCCTTGGATGGAATAATTGTGTGTATTTGTAGGACCTTTCCCATAGGATGGATGCTAGACCCCACATCTGGGCCACCATTTGATAATGAGAATTTCACCTTGATGACAGAGGATGTTGCCTTTGGAGGCATATTGGCATGGATAAAGGATGAGATGACACCCTTCTCCACTTGAACATTGACCTTTGGAGGCCTATACTTCACCCTCCTATTCCCTTGACGTCACCTAGGGGCTAGGGTTTGATGGATGACTTAATGGATTGATTGATGAGGCATTTAGCATGGACCTTGGAACATGAGAAAGGGACACATGGCCTTTGGAGTTCCAACGTTCCATATTTTCATCCTTGACATCACTCTTATGAGCATAGTGTCACCATACTAGGGCATTACATCAACTTTCTAGGGTTTTATTTAATGTAAAAAATTAAATTTTGTATATTGCAAGGGAAAATTTAAGGGTTCGGCCCTCTTATGTAGATCCGTGACTTTTCATTGGAGTATTTTGCATGGATAGGGTTTCCATATAAATATGGCTATCCAAGACTCATTTTTATCATCACATTCATCTCACACATTTGAGAGAATTCTTCTGAAATTTTCTCTATTGGGGTTACTAGCTCTTTTACTCATGCATTGTCTATTGGAGGTCAAGTGTGGATGCTTCTTTACTGATTTTTGGATGATATTTCTGCAATTAAGGTTTTTTATTGTCATATCTTGGTGAAGTAAGTAATGTTTTTCAATTTCATTTCATGTTATTGAATGTTTATGGTAAATTTTACTTGTTCATATTGAAGATATTTCTTGGTAAAACCCTAAGAGAGGAGCATAAGTGATTCCTCCTCTCACAAGGTTAATTTCAACAATAAATTTGTGAAGGAAAACCTGCCTAGGGTTAAGCTCTTAAATCCCTAAATTTCTATCACTTTAGGAGTTTGATTATAGACTCTTGATTGTTACCTAGTTGAAGTACTTAAGAAGGAAGGAAAGGTTTCTAGAGCCCAAAAGTGCTTGCACTCTATAAAAACCATTATCCTCAAGTTTTAAACCCTAAGTCCTTAATGTGCTAGCACCTTAGAGCTTAAACCCTACCTCTTAGATATTTTCCAGTTTCATATCTAAGTGATATAATTGTTGTTATTAAGACTCCATAGCCCTAAGGCACTAATCATTTAAGCTCTCTTGTGGTGAAAGTGATAAAAAAACTCTTTACTCTTAATATCTCAAGCTATATACTAACTTTACTAACACTAAATTGTGCTAATTGAGTGGTAAACTCGTCGTTGTTGCAAATTTTTTCTACATCCATACAAATACTCTCTTATTTGTTGCATACATTGATCTAAAGGTTGATTAAAATTAACAAAAATTACATCTAACAATAGGGTAATGTTCTATTGAGTAAATGTTAATTTTTCATCATCAATTGTTGCATTTCTGAGGCATTTGTATTTCTTTTGTTACAAACTTGTACTTGTTATTGAAAAATGTTTCATTGCTGCAATTATGTACCATCTATAGCAAATTTACATTGTGTGGTGTCTTATGAATTGCTTATTTGTACTTGTAATTGATCATATAAATGCTATAAAGTATTCTTGATCCAGGGAGGTACCCAATCACCTTTTAACCTCATCCATTCAACATAACTAGAATTTGACTTAGGTGGCCAAGAGAGGGGGTGATAGGCTTGGCTATCAAGCTTGCTACTTTTATTTCTTGAGGCCACTAGGGAAGTATGCCTTGTGGTGGACCTCCTCCATCACTAAATGAGGGGATTTCTTACTAAGGTGACAGTGGTAGGTGACAATGGTGCTCTTGTGTTGGGATTTCTACAAATACAAATGTTGCGATAACATTTTGGTGCCATTTTAGGGGAGGATTGAGACATTCTCCTCAATCGACATATCTTTTGGTAAGATTCTCCTGAAGCCCTTATATTACAAGCATACCTAGCGAATCCATTGAGGGTAGTTCCCTCAACTTACTTTGATGATCCGAGGGGGGTCATCTAGCGATTCCACTAATGCATTCCTAGGTGCCATCTTGATCTCAACTTTGTATACTCTCAAGTCATGGAACAATGGCACCCGAGGATGACCATGAAAGATATACTTCTATTGATTTTGAAATCATTCCTTGATACCCACATGAATTTTCTGTTTGGGGAGACCATCCAATGTTCAAGGTTTATGTCATTATTCATATCACAAAGTTCCTTGAGTACCTATAGAAAATCCAAGCACAGTCTGAGGACATAAGAACACAATTTTTATACATTGTCTACCCTCGGAAGTACAAAATTGGGTCAAGGATTGTTGCAAAGCAAAGGGAATATATTCACTCATATATCTCATTAGTATATTTATTGAGTATTTGCACCCAAAATATCAAACATATGAATATTTACTTCAAAATATCACAGTAGTCCTTGACAACATAGGGTTCACTGCTAAGATTGTAAAATATCTTAGGAAGGTGTATCATTATCAAAACCAAGAACCCAAGGGAGATATTTGTGAATATCCTCATCATGAAGATCAAGTGTTGGTGTTTGATCCTCAATTTTATGAAGTTATCCAAGCTTCCATTCCTACTACAGAAGAAGAAGAGAATGCAGTGAGTTATTTTCCTCCCCAAAATTTTGATGATGATTTATTTCATGATTCGAAAAATGAAGAATTTTTAAAGGAACCCTTGGATGCATTAATCCCTTCATGTTATAATAAATATGATGGCATGGTTGATAACATCAATGAGTGTATACATGTTGTGAGACATAAATGGGATGTGATTGGTCATGATGAAGATCCCATTTACGATATTGAAGGTCACATTCAATTGTTTGCTTTACAACAACTATATGTGATTACTATTGATTTTGATGTTTGGTAGCAAGGATATGACATGATTATATATTTGTTTCAATCACCTAGGGGTGATTCTTTGTAGCATTCTCATGATGATTTTCGATCATACCTTGGTGGAATTGATAGATATTATTTTGAGCACCTGGATTTACTCAAAGAAGAATATTTTCAACCATAATTATGCTCTAATTTTGATGAGGGTAAGGACATAATTTTCCCATGGAAGTATTTTTGTGATGATATTTTACATCCTTGTTCCTTCCCTTAATATTTCTATGTCACTGAGGATGTATCTGGGAAACAGATTCCTTGTCCCAGGATGTCTCTGGGGAATTTGTTTTTCTTAGACTTTAAGGGTAGGTTGAATGCTTTAAGAAGAAGTTTGACATAAAAATATTTCAACCTTACCCTAAGTAGCTATCAATCATCCTCCAAATTCTTGTTCATCCCTTCTCATGACTCAGGGAGTGATAAGATCCAGGGTATTCAACCTTTAGAGTCATTGAGCCAGCCTTATGAGTCTTTATCTTGTCACACCCCCTTTCAAAGATGGATCGAACATTCTTGTGAGAACATGACTTGGAATAATTTTTTCCCTCCCTCCCACCTCCATGAGTTAGAATTTATGATTAGTTATGATATAATGCATGTTCTATCTTATGACCTTTTTGTGTTTGACTTATATTTATTTTGGTTGATGATTAAGCACAAGGGTATATGTTTTGATACAATTTTAGGATGGTTTTATTGGCTATATGATTACACCTATAATTTCACTAACATAGATTAGAGTAGGTAGGTTAGGATAGGTATTTTCATTATAGATTGCATTATATATATCTTGCATATTTCATACCATGCTAGTATAGTTTTCATTTTGCTTGGCTTGGATTTGCATACATGCATACGATTTACATATACTTTTCTTTCATCATTGCATATTGTCATGTTACATTTTTATGTTTTACATACTCATATTGATATGTTAGAATAAAAAAAAGTCAAAGAATTTTCTTTTGAAGTTTTGCTCTAGATTTTTATAGCATATTTTCTCATATGAATAAATCAATATCCCAATGTGTCTTGTTTTAGTGTGTCTGTAGACACAGGTCATACTAGGAGATGATAATGTTCTCATGTGCTCTACGGTGAGTGCATGTCCCCATGTAGGAGCTAGATGTTACCCCCCAGTCTAGGGGTAACTAAGGAGATCATGTCTCAAGGCTCACATGTAGAAAACATGGAGTGTTGATAGTTAGATTGACCAAAAACCCCATAGGGTCCCTCCTATTCATGTCAATCACCACTCATCACCAGAAACAAAGAAATATCCACTACATCGACTTGGTCCCAGAGAAAAATAGGTCTTGCTTCATGAGGTAACAAGTTTGGTGTCATGGTAAGTGTCACTTTAATATTTGAAGAATTTGAACATGTTGCAAAGAATCCTTTCTTGATTATGGAAAGTTTACTTGAAAATTATACCTTTTGCCTAATTTTACCTTGGTAGTTGTCATTGTGTCCTAGCAAGTTGGTCACCCTCGGGAAAAGGTTTTCTACTGGGAAGTTCCTTGAAGGGTCATCATACCATTACCATTCACACTTACCATTTTCCACAGTTCTCCCTCCCCCGGTCTCCTCATATTTTGGGTTCCCAGGTTCATTGACCCCAAGAAGGGATTGTACCTAATTTCATGGGAAGAAGGGGCTAAAGGCCCATAGGTGTTGTAGCTGGAAAATGTTAAAATCTGATCAATATCCTTCCAGATGCTCTCCCTAAGGTCCCGAGACCAAATAAATTATTCTCCTCAAGAATCAAGGACCTTCTAGAAAAATCATTAATAAATATCATGCTTGTTGAGGAAATACATTTTATGGTGTCCCTTACTTTCCATTGCATATGTGTGGGTTTCTAGATTCGAGTGGCATTGCAATACTCCTTTATTTCTATCGCACATAATATTCAATGTTTCAAACCATAATGAATTAATGGAAATAAAAGGGCTTGGAAAATGTTGCATTGTGGACGAAGGGTAGCACACCCTCCACAAAGGCAGCCATAAATTAGACAATATGGACCCTTATATGTCAAGAACCCCATGCCTAGAATCTTTTCCCCAATCCACCTCATATTAATTTCATGACTTAGATAGGGTCTTGTTGGGAAAAATCCTTTGACTTGGGGATTGGCTTACCTAATAGGGCACCTTGGCACCCCTCCCATATCTAAATTTGTAAAAATTTATAATTTATTTAATAATTTGTTTAATTTGAAAAGTGGGGTTTGATGCATAGTTTTGGGTGGTTCTCATATTACATTTGGCTTACTTATTATGATTCATATGACCTGTGGACCCTTGGAGGGAGTACTTGTTTTTCTTTGAAAGACTTTTCCCATAGGATGGATGATAGAACCCACATTTGGGGCACTATTTGATGATGAGAATTGCACCTTGATGATGGAGGACATTTCCTTTGGAGGCATATTGGCATGGTTAAAGGATGAGACTACACCCTTATCCACTCTAATTTTATCCTTTGGAGGCCTAGACGTCACCCTCATATTCCCTTAACGTCACCTACGGTCTAGGGTTTGATCGATCACTTGATGGATTGATGGAGGCATGTAGCATGGACCTTGGCACATGAGAAAGGGAAACATGGCCTTTGGACACCCAATATTACATATTTTCATCCTTGAAATCACTCTTATGAGCATAGCATCACCCTACTAGTGCATGACGTCACCCTTCAAGGGTTTTATTTCATGTAAAAAATTAAATTTTGTATATTACAAGGGAAAATTGAAGGGGTCGGCCTTATTATGTAGATACATGACTTTTCATTGGATTCTTTTGGATGGATAGGGTTTCCATATAAATATGGATAGACAAGACTCATTTTTATCATCACATTCTTCTCACACATGTGAGAGACTAATTCTGAAATTTTTGCTATATTGGGGTTACTAACTCTTTTAAATCATGCTCTATCTCTTGGAGGTCAAGTGTGGATGCTTCTTTGTTGATGCTTGGATGATATCACTGCAATTAGGGTTTGTTCTTGTCATATCTTGGTGAAGTAAATTTTCTACAATTTCATTTCATGTTATTGAAGTTTATGGTAAATTTTACTTGTTCATATTCAAGATCTTTCTTTTTAAAACCCTAAGAGAGGAGTATAAGTGCTTCCTCCTCTCACAAGGTTAATTTCATCCATAAATTTGTGAAGGAAATCCTACCTTGGGTTAAGCTCCTAAATACCTAAAGTGTTATCACTTTAGGAGTTTGATTCTAGACTCTTGATTGTTACCTAGTTGAAGTACTTAAGAAGGGAGGAAATGTTGCTAGATCCCAAAAGTTCTTGCACTCTAGAAAAACCATCCTCCTCAAGTTTTAAACCCTAAGGCCCTAATGTGCTAATACCTTAGAGTTTATACCCTACCTCTTAGATCATTGCTAGTTTCATCTCTAAGTGATTTCATTTTTGTTATGAAGACTCCATAGCCCTAAGGCACTAATTATTTAAGCTCTCTTGTGGTGAAAGTGTTAAACAAACTCTTTACTCTTAATCTCTAAAGCTATATAATGACTTTACTAACAATGACTTGTGAGAATTGAGTGGCAAACTTGTTCTTGTTGTAAAATTTTTCTACAACCATCTAGATACTCTCTACTTGTTGCATACATTGATCTAAAGGTGGCTCAAAATTACCAGAAATTGCATCTAACAATTGGGTAATGTTATATTAAGTAAATGCTAAGTTTTCATCATCAATTGTTGCATTTATGAGGCATATTTATTGATGTCGTTACAAAATTGTACTTGTTGTTGCAAACTATTGCATTGCTGCAATTTTGTATCAGCTACAACAAATTTACATTGTCTAGTTGCAAACTACCACGTGCTTCTTTTCATGATTTCAATTCCCTTGCCATGTCTTTTCTCACACACTTTCAACTGCCTATATTCTACGAATGGGTACTAAAATCTTGACCTCCCTTTGTCAAACTAACTCCATGCATATATTTGACCATATTCATGAGTGGAGGCGACGACGAAGGATGATCAAGGCAGTCATTCCTGACATATTATTGGCGGAATGGTTTACTAAATCATTGTTGCCCCCGATCGCTCGCGATGTCGTTATGGGTGGTGTCGTCACAGAGGAACAAGCCATTACTCGGGCTCAATACTTAGATTTGGTTTATTCCCAATTTGGTACTTTGTATGATTTGCTTCCAAATGTTGCTCAAGCTAATACCGATCCTTCTAAGCCATCATCCTCATCTCATGCGGATGGTGTTATCAGTTCCGTCAAAACTCAATCTTTTTCCAAATTGACTACACCCTCCTCTACCTCCCCCGAAACTCAGATCTCTGAGGTGAATGTAGTTCAATCTACTCCTTCGCAACAATTTGGAGGTAAGAAGAAGACAAAGAATAAATCAAAAAATAACAATGAACAAACAAAAAATCAAGCTCAACCACCTGCTACCGAAAAGCAAACACAACGGAAGCTGAAATTACCATGTATCATTTGTGGTGACGATCACTACACTCGAGACTGTCTGCTTTGCAATGAAGTGGCCAAAATTTTCCAAGGAAATTCACAACCCGCTGTGCTTACTCAACCTTTTCCACAACAGCAATCCATGGTTGCTCAAACCCCCTCTCCTGGGGGCAGTTCTAGCGATCCTATTGATGAGGCCTCGTCAAGTGCACATATTTATATGTTTAATGGGATCAATTTGACCACTCGCTCTAAGACATACGACACACCAGGTAACCCTGATAAAGGAAAAGACATTAATGGTACCGATACTTTACCGGATCCACCATCGTCCCCTGTTAGTCTTCCATCGGTTAATCCTCCGTCTAGACCACTCCTGATTGAGAAACCCACATTCGACTCTATCTTATGCCCTCCTAAGAGCACTATATGTAAAGCTACCTTTAATCCTAGTTCACGTGCCGCCCAGAACTACAACATTGTTGAAGATTTGGCTCAAGCACCGTGTGCTATGTCTGCGTTAGAAGTTCTACAACACTACCCCATTCAACATAGAACGCTCTTGGTGCTGTTGATCCTGAGTCGTCCAATCGATCATGTTTAACCTGGACAATTATGCGTCTCGACTCTCCAACCAACTTGCTTTCGAAGTTGACGTTGTTGTTCACAACCAACAAATCCACCGAACTATTTTGGATGAAGGAGCCTCGACTTGTGTCATGTATTTGGTGTGTTGGAAAGCTTTAAAATCACCAGCACTCAACAAATCCCCAACGATGTTATGCGCCTTCAATGGGCGAGGTTTTCATCCCCATGGGCTTTTACAGTCCCCCCCCATCCAATTGGGTGGCAAAACTATTACTGTTGATGTCGAGGTGGTTGATGCTCCCTTCGATTACAACTTGTTACTTGGAAGAAGTTGGTTTTATGCTATGACTGTCGTTGCCTCGTCGGTATTTTGATGTGTACAATTTCCTCATCAGGGAAAAATTGTCACCGTTGATCAGTTTGATTTCTGCACGACCGATGCTCGCGTTCCCGCTACCAACAATATTCCTTTCTTGGGGGACCACAAGATCACGTATGAAAGAGTTGGTGTTGGCTTACTGAAAGATACTAGCCTCATGTGTACCTTCCCTACACCACTTCCAACGACTACACATCATATTTCCACCGTCGATATGATTTCGACTGCGACTTATCAATCTTTGGAATCATCTGACCCTTGGATTGTACCTTGTCCGTTGGAATTCGATTCACTAAGTGACACCATGCCACTTAGTCTAGCCGAAACATCATACGTTTCTATCCCATCCGCTTCTCCCTCGTCGGATGCCCAACATCTATTGGCACCTGATAGTTCCTCGATGCAATCACAGTTGAGTTCCTTGTCGTCTGCGATCGACTACATTTCCCTAATTTTTCCTTCGGATGAATCTATTCCGGAGATGCTTCGCATTGACAAGTTACCTTGGGATGATAACTGTCACTGATCCTCTTTTCTTCCCCCTTGTGAAGAAATTCGCGAATATATACACTCTATCTCCCCTCCTGGTGTTGATTTTTCATCATCTCCCATGATTTCAACTTCCGACGATTTGGATCCGGTAGTGGACATGGTGATTTCTTCGGTAGGGTTATTGGAACCTGATCTCCTTACTCCTATCGTGACCCTCGACATGTGGTCCTTCCTGAGTGATTATCTTCCATCCAGCGAAGATCTCCTAGAGGCCATGACCACGTTTTATCCTTTGACATGGTACCCTTCCAGAGCATTATCCTCTTGGAAGCCATGATCCAGATGAAACCACGAGCATAGTTTCTCTTCTCTATGGAAAGTTCGTTAAAAAATGAAACAGAGGCCCTGAGCATAGTTCTTTTCTTGTGTCAAGCTCGTTAAAAAATGAAACAATCATCTCTCTTAAACCTTATTTTCATCCCCCCTTCTCCTTTTTCTCATCTATTAAAGAAATTGGTGACAACATCAAAATCGATGAATGAATTGAATCTTGGAGGGCATGTCTCTAGCCTTTGATGATCTTTCTGGAGTTAAGCCACTAGCTTTCAAGCTGGGGGCATACCGAGCTTAGTCTTTGTTCTTTCTTGTGCTTGTAAATACATGAGAATGCATCAGGGTAGACTTTTATCTCTTTTTCGGACTTGTATGGATACACGAAAAAGGAACCCCCTGGAGTCTCCTTTAAGCTCTTTTCAGACTCTCTAAACATGAAAATATTGCCGAGTGATCTTGCTTCCTTTCCCACTCGTTAAAAGGTTTGAAAGGGCGTCTTTCAAGTGATAATTTATCTCTTTTTCAGCGTCGCGAGACTAACATTATGAAAAATGACAACACTAGAGTCATCTTTAAGTTCTTTTCAGACTCTCTAAACATGAAAATATTGCCGAGCGACCTTGTTCTCTTCACGCTCGTTAAAGTATTTGAAGAAAACGTCTATTGAGCGATAGTTTATCTCTTTTTTGGTCTCATCAGACTACTTTATGAAAAAAGAACTGAGAGAGTTCTTTTTTAAGTGTTTTTCCAGACTCTATAATCATAAAAAACCTTCGAGTTCTCTGTCTTTGGACTCGTTAAAAGAAACATCGACAGGCCCATATGGGACCGAACCCTTACTTCTTCCAGTTCGTTAAAAAAAAGGAAGAATAACTCACTAAAGGTGAGTTATATCGAGCATGTGTTACCCTCCTCGAGCTCGTTAAATTAAAAAGAGGTACTTGTCTATCTGGATGGGGAAAAAAATTGAAGGAAGCAAGCCAAACAGTTTTTGAGAACATTACCAACAACTCTTAGGGTCTCCCTTGAACACGACACTTTGTCTTTTGCATGCATTATAATCCGCTGAACCTCTGCACTGAGCCAATCCTTTGAGTTTCTTTCACTCCTCTGGGTCACCTGACGAAAGTCACAGTATCCATTGCATCATCAAGTTTTGGCTCATGTCATGTTTCTGCTGTTGTGCCTTAGTGTTCAAGGAAAGTATCTGCCTCAAGAGTCAACCATCACAAATATCTTGTCTCAATAACTATGTCAGTCCATGTTCATTTGATACCAATTACATCTCTGTGTCTGTTTCATGTCATTGATGGGGGATACATCAAGGCCCTCCTTCGACGAGTCTATTCCTGTCGACTTCAACACATTATCCAGGGACTAGACTTAGAAACCAATTAGTACTTTGGGACCTGCATGCCTCAATGGCAGGCCTCCTCACATTCGATAGTGGGTTTACATCATTGACCTCTGATCGAATGATTCCACGGATGTTCAACTTCATCTCATCCATTCACATTCGTTGGAATGTACTAGAAGTACCTTGGGAATCATTGACATTAATGATGATTTCCCTCGCGCTTGTTAACGGTTTATATCATTGATCGGTAATCAAGTGGTTTCTACCATGTTCGACATCAGGACATCTATTCACATGGTTAGATTCATACTACATCAAGATCGGTAAGATGACCCTGGGTTGAGTGATCACTCTGATATGTACTTTGCTCAGGTTGCGCAGGAGTTTCTCTTGAACAATGACACATATACTGTTACATAGATCCACTTTGTATTGGTCATGGCTATGTCTTATCATCTTGTAGATCCACTGTGTATTCTTCGTGGCTACGATTAGTTCGTCGGTACAGATCCACACTATATCCTCGGTGGCTATACCTTTTATCAATACAATTATGGATCCGCAGTGTATTTTATGGCGGCCATATCTTGCAAGTCTTGATCACCCAAGCATAGGTATGCCTGCCTTGGATTTGAAACATGTCATAATATTTATTGGATGTTTGTGTGTAGCTTCTGTCAGGTTCTCTGCATCTATACCCTTGCTTGAAAGTCTACAAAGCATTTCAGTTATCAGTTCCTGTCTTCTAACTTCATACTTTGGGGGGCAATCTGTTACACATTGAAATTACCCACTTCGATAGTGTCGCAAGTGTCGTCATTACAAGTGTCGCAAGTGTCACATTTTTCTCACAAGTGTCGCAAGTGTCAAGGAAAGCATACTGCCATGATGCTTATGTCATGCCTATAACGACATGAGAAGGACACTTGAAACACATCAAACATTTGATTTGGAAGAGGAGGAATGGTTAACTAGGCTTATGAACCTCTTGCCATCTGAAAGAACCCAAAAAACTGAGTTTTTGGAGGAGAGCGCTCCCCTATACCTCTCTCAGGAGTGTTGGCGCTCCCCTATACACTATATGGGAGCATTATAACACTACCTCTACCCTTTTGGAGGAGTGATACTGCTTTTGGGATTGATGGTGCCCCCCTAACCTTGCTAGGGAGCGCTATAATGCTCTGACAACCTTTTTAAGGGAGCACTAACTATTCTAGGCAGTAGTTGGTTTGTTGAGAAGAATGGGGGAAAGATCTTTTCAATCTTGGAAGGCAGTTGGATTCGAATCCCTAGTCCATCCATGATCTTAGGGAAGATCCCTAACTCAAGGAGGAAAATCCTCAACTCACCCCAATGATATCTCAAGTGGTTGAGCCTCTCCAAGGCTATATAATCAAGCTTTCTCATGGTGAAAGGGGGAACTGGATGGAGAATCATACCAAACTTATGATCTCATAAGTGATATTTGGAGAAGGGATGACAAGCATGAAACCTATGATATCATAGGGAACACACAGTGAAGTGGAGGCTAATCAGCGAAGCTATCATCATTCCGATCGTGGAACTTTTGAGCAAGGGTTAGGCAAGGAGAACTTGACGAAACTGCTACATTCCATCTATGGCTGTAAGTAATGTTTTGTCTTCATTAATGTAATATGCTTGGCCTGTTTCTTTCTAATTTGTGTTTGAAATTACATGAATTTGTCTCTAAGTAGATAGGTCTACTTCGAACTAATCTCGATAGAATAGGAAGTGGTTGTACTTTGTTTGTCTACAGAGCTTATCGAGGAGTTCAAGATTGGAGTTCAACTTGGAGTGTGCAGGGAAAAACACTGGTAAAAGGTATGTATTTCCTCCTTCCTATTCATGCATTAGTTTGTGTAGACCTAAAAGGAAGTCAATGACCATGATAAGAACTTTCTGTCTTAGAGTTAAGAGTCTATCTCTTTGAGGAGATCTACCTGTCCGCAGGAAGATGTTCCTTCAACACTAGTGTCTTATGAGGTTTTAATTTATTATTTGTATTTGGAATTGATCATATAAATGCTATAAATTATTCTTGTTCCAGGAAGGTACCCAAGGACAATTTAACCTCATCCATTCCATAGACCTAGGCTTTGACATAGGTGACCAAGAGAGGGGGCGATAGGCTTGGATATCAAACTTTCTACTTTGATCCCTTGAGGCCACTAAGGAAGCCTCCCTTGTGGTGGACCTCCTCCATTACTACAATGAGGGGATTTCTTACTAAGGTGACAGTGGTAGGATTTCTTGTAGGTACACAAGATTTGGTGACCTTGTGTTGCACTTTTCACAACTACAAATCCTGCAATAACAGGTCCCTAGTAAATAGTGCTGAAATTTTTGCAAGGAATATACCATAGCTAGGCCCTTGGATTCAATCATTGTACAATACTTTTCAAAATCAAACAGTTTTCAACTGGAAAAGTAAACTAGATGATCAATATTCCCTTTGTCCGGTCGTACAAGAAAAAAATCCAGTGTAATGGATGAAGCATCCACGTGAACATAAAATATCTTAGACCAATCGGGGAAGACCAAAATTGATGTAGAGACTAACTTCTCCTTTAGAGTATCCAATGCTTCCAAAAATTCCTACGCCCAGATGTACTTTGTGTCTAGGGTCTTTCGTAGTGCAAGACATTAGATATTATTTTCGGGATTAACTGAGTAGTGTAAGTCATTAATCTATGACCCATATCCATGAGTATTAGTCGCAACTGACCAATAATTCTCATGTTTTGAATAGTCCACTTAGCACTCATTGCATCGGGTGATGCTCATAGTGGTGAAGAAGTGGGATTGAAACCAACGAAATGAATCACATAACATCAATCATCACTTCTGGGGCTTGCACCTGGTAACCAGGACTTCCCAGGTGGTCACCCATCCCAAGATGCCTCTGGCTCAAGCATGCTTAACTGTGGATATTTTTTCCCCACAAACAAGCCCACTTAGCTTGCTACCCCATTTGCAAAACCTTAGCAAGTATTGTGCCTAATGAACTGCCCAGTTAGATCTCCCTTCACTCTTATTATTTAAGAATATAGGGGCTTCCGCAGTGCAAGATATTAGATATTATTTTTGGGATTAACTGCGTAGTGTAAGTCATTAATCTATCACCGATATCCATGAGTATTAGTTGCAACTGACCAATAATTCTCATGATTTGAATAGTCCACTTAGCACTCATTGCATGAGGGGATGCTCATTGGGGTGAATAAGTGGGATTGAAACCAACGAAATGAATTGCATAACATCAATCATCACTTCCGGGGCTTGCACCCGGTAACCAGGACTTCCCAGGTGGTCACCCATCCAAAGGCGCCTCTCGCTCAAGCGCACTTAACTGTGTAGTTTTCTTCCCCATAATCAAGCCCACTTAGCTTGCTACCCCATTTGCAAAACCTTAGCAAGTATTGTGCCTAATGAACTACCCAGTTAAAGCTCCCTTCACTCTTATTATTTAAGCATATAGGGGCTTCCACAGTGCAAGATATTAGATATTATTTTCGGAATTAACTGTGTAGTGTAAGTCATTAATCTATGACCCATATCCATGAGTATTAAGTGTGCTTGAGCCAGAGGCGTCTTGGGATGGATGACCACCTGGGAAGTCCTGGTTACCAGGTGCAAGCTTCGGAAGTGATGATTGATGCTATGCGATTCATTTCGTTGGTTTCAATCCCACTTCTTCACCTCTGTGAGCATCACCCGATGCAATGAGTGCTAAGTGGACTATTCAAATCATGAGAATTATTGGTCAGTTGCAACAAATACTCATGGATATGGGTCATAAATTAATGACTTACACTACACAGTTAATCCCAAAAATAATATCTAATATCTTGCACTGTGGAAGCCCCCATATGCTTAAATAATAAGAGTGAAGGGAGCTCTAACTGGGTAGTTCATTAGGAAAAATAATTGCTAAGGTTTTACAAATGGGATAACAAGCTAAGTGGGCTTGATTGTGGGGAAAACAACTCCACAGTTAAGCACGCTTGAGCTAGAGGTGTCTTGGGATGGGTGACCACCTCGGAAGTCCTAGTTACAGGGTGCAAGCACCGGAAGTGATGATTGATGCTATGCAATTCATTTCGTTGGTTTCAATCCCACTTCTTCACCCCTGTGAGAATCACCCGATGCAATGAGTGCTAAGTGGATTATTCAAATCATGAGAATTATTGGTTAGTTGTGATTAATACTCATGGATATGGGTAATAGATTAATGACTTACACTACGCAGTTAATCCCAAAAATAATATCCAATATCTTGCACTACGGAAGCCCCTATATGCTTAAATAATAAGAGTGAAGGGAGCTCTAACTGGGTAGTTCATTAGGCACAATACTTGCTAAGGTTTTGAAAATGGGGTAGCAAGATAAATGGGCTTGATTGTGGGGAAAAAACTCCACAATTAAGTGCGCTTGAGCCAGAGCCGTCTTGGGATGAGTGACCACCTGGGAAGTCGTGGTTACCGGGTGGAAGCCCTGGAAGTGATGATTGATGCTATGCGATTCATTTCGTTGGTTTCAATCCCACTTCTTCACCCCTGTGAGCATCACCTGATGCAATGAGTGCTAAGTGGACTATTCAAATCATGAGAATTATTGGTCAGTTGCGACTAATACTCATGGATATGGGTGATAGATTAATGACTTACACTACGTAGTTAATCTCAAAAATAATATCTAATATCTTGCATTGTGGAAGCCCCTATATGCTTACATAATAAGAGTTAAGGGAGCTCTAACTGGGTAGTTCNGATGCAATGAGTGCTAAGTGGACTATTCAAATCATGAGAATTATTGGTCAGTTGCGACTAATACTCATGGATATGGGTGATAGATTAATGACTTACACTACGTAGTTAATCTCAAAAATAATATCTAATATCTTGCATTGTGGAAGCCCCTATATGCTTAAATAATAAGAGTTAAGGGAGCTCTAACTGGGTAGTTCATTAGGCACAATACTTGCTAAGGTTTTGCAAATGGGGTAGCAAGCTAAATGGGCTTGATTGTGGGGAAAAAAACTCCACAGTTAAGCGCGCTTGAGCCAGAGGCATCTTGGGATGGGTGATCACTTGGGAAGTCCTGGTTACCAAGTGCAAGCCTCAGAAGTGATGACTGATGCTATGCGATTGATTTCCTTGGTTTCAATCCCACTTCTTCACCCCTATGAGCATCACCCGATGCAATGAGTACTAAGTTGGTTTCAATCCCACTTCTTCACCCCTATGAGCATCACCCAATGCAATGAGTACTAAGTGGACTAAAAAAATCATGAGAATTATTGGTCAGTTGTGACTAATACTCATGGATATGGGTCATAGATTAATGACTTACCCTATGCAGTTAATCATGAAAATAATATCTAATATCTTGCACTGCGAAAGCCCCTATATGCTTAAAAAATAAGAGTGAAGGGAGCTCTAATTGGGTAGTTCATTAGGCAAAATAATTTCTAAGGTTTTGCAAATGGGGTAGCAAGCTCAGTAGGCTTGATTGTGGGGAAAACAACTCCATAGTTAAGCACGCTTGAGCCAGAGGCATCTTGGGATGGGTGACCACCTGGGAAGTCCTGGTTATCGGGTGCAAGCACTGGAAGTGATGATTGATGCTATGCGATTCATTTCGTCGGTTTCAATCCCACTTCTTCACCCCCGTGAGCATCACCCGATGCAATGAGTGCTAAGTGGACTATTCAAATCATGAGAATTATTGGCCAGTTGCGACTAATACTCATGGATATGGGTAATAGATTAATGAATTACACTATGTAGTTAATCCTGAAAATAATATCTAATATCTTGCACTGCGGAAGCCCCTATATGCTTAAATAATAAGAGTGAAGGGAGCTCTAACTGGGTAGTTCATTAGGCACGATACTTGTTAAGGTTTTGCAAATGGGGTAGCAAGCTAAGTGGGCTTGATTGTAGGGAAAAAACTCCACAGTTAAGTGCGCTTGAGCCAGAGCCGTCTTGGGATGGGTGACCACCTGGGAAGTCTTGGTTACCAGGTGCAAGCCCCGGAAGTGATGATTGATGCTATGCGATTCATTTCATTGGTTTCAATCCCACTTCACCCCTGTGAACATCACCCGATGCAATGAGTGCTAAGTGGACTATTAAAATCATGAGAATTATTGGTCAGTTGTGACTAATACTTATGAATATGGGTCATACATTAATGACTTCCACTACGCAGTTAATCTCAAAAATAATATCTAATATCTTGCACTATGGAAGCCCCTATATGCTTAAATAATAAAAGTGAAGGGAGCTCTAACTTGGTAGTTCATTAGGCACAATACTTGCTAAGGTTTTGCAAATGGGGTAGCAAGCTAAGTGGGCTTGATTGTGGGGAAAAAAACTCCACAGTTATGCACACTTGAGCCAGAGGCATCTTGGGATGGGTGACCACCTGAGAAGTCTTGGTTACCAGGTACAAGCCCCGGAAGTGATGATTGATGCTATGTGATTCATATCGTTGGTTTCAATCCCACTTCTTCACCCCTGTGAGCATCACCCGATGCAATGAGTGCTAAGTGGACTATTCAAATCATGAGAATTATTGGCTAGTTGCAATTAATACTCATGGATATAGGTCATAGATTAATGACTTACACTACGCAGTTAATCCTGAAAATAATATCTAATATCTTGCACTGCAAAAGCCCCTATATGCTTAGATAGTAAGAGTGAAGGGAGCTCTAACTGGGTAGTTCATTAGGCACAATACTTGCTAAAGTTTTGCAAATGGGGTAGCACGCTAAGTGGGCTTGATTGTGGGGAAAAAAACTCCACAGTTAAGCGCGCTTGAGCCAGAGGCATCTTGGGATGGGTGACCACCTGGGAAGTCATGGTTACCAGGTGCAAGCCTTATAAGTGATGATTGATGCTATGCGATTGATTTCGTTGGTTTCAATCCCACTTCTTCACCCCTATGAGCATCACCCGATGCAATGAGTGCTAAGTGGACTATTCAAATCATGAGAATTATTTGTCAGTTGTGACTAATACTCATGGATATGGGTCATAGATTAATGACTTAAACTATGCAGTTAATCCCGAAAATAATATCTAATATCTTGCAATGCGAAAGCCCCTATAAGCTTAAATAATAAGAGTGAAGGGAGCTCTAACTGGGTAGTTCATTAGGCAAAATAATTGCTAAGGTTTTGCAAATGGGGTAGCAAGCAAGTGGGCTTGATTGTGGGGAAAACAACTCCACAATTAAGCACGCTTGAGCCAGAGGTGTCTTGGGATGGGTGACCACCTGGGAAGTCCTAGTTACTAGGTGCAAGCACCGGAAGTGATGATTGATGCTACGTGATTCATTTCGTTGGTTTCAATCCCACTTCTTCTCCCCTCTGAGCACCACCCGATGCAATGAGTGCTAAGTGGACTATTCAAATCATGACAATTATTGGTCAATTGTGACTAATACTCATGGATATGGGTCATATATTAATGACTTACACTACGCAGTTAATCCAGAAAATAATATCTAATATCTTGCACTACAGAAGCCCCTATATGCTTAAATAATAAGAGTGAATGGAGCTCTAACTGGGTAGTTCATTAGGCACAATACTTGCTAAGGTTTTGCAAATGGGGTAGCAAGCTAAGTGGGCTTGATTGTGGGGAAGCGCGCTTGAGCTAGAGCTGTCTTGGGATGGGTGACCACATGGGAAGTCTTGGTTATCAAGTGCAAGCCCCAGAAGTGATGATTGATGCTATGCGATTCATTTTGTTGGTTTCAATCCCACTTCTTCACCCTTGTGAGCATCACCCGATGTAATGAGTGCTAAGTGGACTATTCAAATCATGAGAATTATTGGTCAGTTGCGACTAATACTCATGGATATGGGTCATAGATTAATGACTTACACTACGCAGTTAATCTCAAAAATAATATCTAATATCTTGCACTGTGGAAGCTCCTATATGCTTAAATAATAAGAGTTAAGGGAGCTCTAACTGGGTAGTTCATTAGGCACAATACTTGCTAAGGTTTTGCAAATGGGGTAGCAAGCTAAGTGGGCTTGATTGTGGGGAAAAAAACTCCACAGTTAAGCGTGCTTGAGCCAGAGGCGTCTTGGGATGGGTGACCACCTGGGAAGTCCTGGTTACTGGGTGCAAGCCCCAGAAGTGATGATTGATGCTATGTGATTCATTTCGTTGGTTTCAATGCCACTTCTTCACCCCTATGATTATCACCCGATGCAATGAGTGCTAAGTGGAATATTCAAATCATGAGAATTATTGGTCAGTTGTGACTAATACTCATGGATATGGGTCATAGATTTATGACTTACACTACGAAGTTAATCCTGAAAATAATATCTAATATCTTTCACTGCGAAAGCCCCCATATGCTTAAATAATAAGAGTGAAGGGAGCTCTAACTGGGTAGTTCATTAGGAAAAATAATTGCTAAGGTTTCACAAATGGGTTAGCAAGATAAGTTGGCTTGATTGTGGGGAAAACAACTCCACAGTTAAGCGTGCTTGAGCTAGGGGCGTCTTGGGATGGGTGACCACCTAGGAAGTCTTGGTTACTGGGTGCAAGCACCGGAAGTGATGATTGATGCTATGCGATTCATTTTGTTGGTTTCAATCCCACTTCTTCTCCCCTCTGAGCATCACCCGATGCAATGAGTGCTAAGTTGAATATTCAAATCATGAGAATTATTGGTCAGTTATGACTAATACTCATGGATATGGGTCATAGATTAATGACTTACACTATGCAGTTAATCCTGAAAATAATATCTAATATCTTGCACTACGGAAGCCCCTATATGCTTAAATAATAAGAGTGAATGGAGCTCTAACTGGGTAGTTCATTAGGCACAATACTTGCTAAGGTTTTGCAAATGAGGTAGCAAGCTAAGTGGGCTTGATTGTGGGGAGAAAACTCCACAGTTAAGCACGCTTGATCCAGAGCCATCTTGGGATGGCTGACCACATGGGAAGTCTTGGTTACCGAGTGCAAGCCCTGAAAGTGATGATTGATGCTATGTGATTCATTTTGTTGGTTTCAATGCCACATCTTCACCCCTATGAGCATCACCCGATGCAATGAGTGCTAAGTGGACTATTCAAATCATGATAATTATTGGTCAGTTGCGACTAATAATCATGGATATGGGTCATAGATTTATGACTTACACTACGCAGTTAATCCCGAAAATAGTATCTAATATATTGCACTGCGAAAACCCCTATATGCTTAAATAATAAGAGTGAAGGGAGCTCTAACTGGGTAGTTCATTAGGAAAAATAATTGCTAAGGTTTCACAAATGGGGTAGCAAGCTAATTTGGCTTGATTCCGGGGAAAACAACTCCACAGTTATGAGCGCTTGAGCCAGGGGCGTCTTGGGATGGTTGACCACCTGGGAAGTCTTGGTTACTGGGTGCAAGCACCAGAAGTGATGATTGATGCTATGCGATTCATTTCGTTGGTTTCAATCCCACTTCTTCTCCCCTTTGAGCATCACCCGATGCAATGAGTGCTAAGTGGACTATTCAAATCATGAGAATTATTGGTCAGTTGTGACTAATACTCATGGATATGGGTCATAGATTAATGACTTACACTACGCAGTGAATCCTAAAAATAATATCTAATATCTTGCACTAGGGAAGCCCCTAAATGCTTAAATAATAAGAGTGAATGGAGCTCTAACTAGGTAGTTCATTAGGCACAATACTTGCTAAGGTTTTGCAAATGGGGTAGCAAGCTAAGTGGGCTTGATTGTGGGGAAAAAACTCCACAGTTAAGCGCGGTTGAGCCAGAGCCGTCTTGGGATGGGTGACCACATGGGAAGTCTTGGTTACCAAGTGCAAGCCCCGGAAGTGACGATTGATGCTATGCGATTCATTTCGTTGGTTTCAATCCCACTTCTTCACCCTTGTGAGCATCACCCGATGCAATGAGTGCTAAGTGGACTATTCAAATCATGAGAATTATTGGTCAGTTGCGACTAATACTCATGGATATGGGTCATAGATTAATGACTTACACTACGCAGTTAATCTCAAAAATAATATCTAATATATTGCACTGTGGAAGCCCCTATATGCTTAAATAATAAGAGTTAAGGGAGCTCTAACTAGGTAGTTCATTAGGCACAATACTTGCTAAGGTTTTGCAAATGGGGTAGCAAGCTAAGTGGGCTTGATTGTGGGGAAAAAAACTCCACAGTTAAGCGTGCTTGAGCCAGAGGCGTCTTGGGATGGGTGACCACCTGGGAAGTCCTGGTTACTAGGTGCAAGCTCCTGAAGTGATGATTGATGCTATGCGATTCATTTCGTTGGTTTCAATCCCACTTCTTCACCCATGTGAGCATCACCCGATGTAATGAGTGCTAAGTGGACTATTCAAATCATGAGAATTATTGTCCAGTTGCGACTGATACTCATGGATATGGGTCATAGATTAATGACTTACACTACGCAGTTAATCCCGAAAATAATATCGAATATCTTGCACTGCGGAAGCCCCTATATACTTAAATAATAAGAGTGAAGGGAGATCTAACTGGGTAGTTCATTAGGCACAATACTTGCTAAGGTTTTTCAAATGGGGTAGCAAGCTAAGTGGGCTTGATTGTGGGTTAACAAACTCCACAGTTAAGTGCGCTTGAGCCAGAGGCGTCTTGGGATGGGTGACCACCTGGGAAGTCCTGGTTACTAGGTGCAAGCCCCAGAAGTGATGATTGATGTTATGCGATTCATTTCGTTGGTTTCAATCCCACTTCTTCACCCCTATGAGCATCAACCGATGCAATGAGTGCTAAGTGGACTATTCAAATCATGAGAATTATTGGTCAGTTGCGACTAATACTCATGGATATGGTTCATAGATTAATGACTTACACTACGCAGTTAATCCATAAAATAATATCTAATATCTTGCACTGCGAAAGCCCCTATATGCTTAAATAATAAGAGTGAAGGGAGCTCTAACTAGGTAGTTCATTAGGCACAATACTTGCTAAGGTTTTTCAAATGGGGTAGCAAGCTAAGTGGGCTTGATTGTGGGGAAAAAAACTCCGAAGTTAAGCGCACTTGAGCCAGAGGCGTCTTGGGTTGGGTGACCTCTTGGGAAGTCCTGGTTACCGGGTGCAAGCCCCAGAAGTGATGATTGATGCTATGCGATTCATTTCATTGGTTTCAATCCCACTTCTTCAGCCCTGTGAGTTTCACCCGATGCAATGAGTGCTAAGTGGACTATTAAAATCATGAGAATTATTGGTCAGTTGCGACTAATACTCATGGATATTGTTCATAGATTAATAACTTACACTACGCAGTTAATTCCGAAAATAATATCTAATATCTTGCACTGCGGAAGCCCCTATATGCTTAAATAATAAGAGTGAAGGGAGATCTAACTGGGTAGTTCATTAGGCACAATACTTGCTAAGGTTTTGCAAATGGGGTAGCAAGTTAAGTGGGCTTGATTGTGAGGAAAAAAACTCCATAGTTAAGTGCGCTTGAGCCAGAGGCGTCTTGGGATGGGTGACCACCTGGAAAGTCCTGGTTACCAGGTGCAAGCCCTGGAAGTGATGATTGATGCTATGCGATTCATTTCGTTGGTTTCAATCCCACTTCTTCACCCCTGTGAGCATCACCCAATGCAATGAGTGCTAAGTGGACTATTGAAATCATGAGAGTTATTGGTCAGTTGCGACTAATACTCATGGATGTGGGTCATAGATTAATGGCTTACACTATGTAGTTAATCCCGAAAATAATATCCAATATATTTTACTATGGAAGCCCCTATATGCTTAAATAATAAGAGTGAAGGGAGCTCTAACTGGGTAGTTCATTAGGCACAATACTTGCTAAGGTTTTGCAAATGGGGTAGCAAGCTAAGTGGGTTTGATTGTGGGGTAAAAACTCCACAGTTAAGCCGCTTGATCCATAGGCATCTTGGGATGGGTGACCTCCTGGAAAGTCCTGGTTACCGGGTGCAAGCCTCGGAAGTGATGATTGCTTCTATGTGATTCATTTCGTTGGTTTCAATCCCACTTCTTCACCCTTGTGAGCATCACCCGATGCAATGAGTGCTAAGTGGACTATTCAAATCATGAGAATTATTGGTCAGTTGCGACTAATACTCATGAATATGGGTCATAGATTAATGACTTACACTACGCAGTTAATCTCGAAAATAGTATCTAATATATTGCACTGTGGAAGCCCCTATATGCTTAAATAATAAGAGTGAAGTGAGTTCTAACTGGGTAGTTCCTTATGC
This sequence comes from Picea mariana, assembly GCA_032191745.1. Classification (NCBI taxonomy): domain Eukaryota; kingdom Viridiplantae; phylum Streptophyta; class Pinopsida; order Pinales; family Pinaceae; genus Picea; species Picea mariana. The sequence continues at coordinate 166,169 of JASDQU010102884.1, read as the reverse complement.
ACAATACTTCTAAGGTTTTGCAAATGGGGTAGCAAGTGAAGTGGGCTAAGTGGGCTTGATTGTGGGTAAAAAAATTCCATAGCTAAGCACACTTGAGCCAGAGGCGTCTTGGGATGGGCGACCCCCTGGGAAGTCCTAGTTACCAGGTGCAAGCCCTGGAAGTGATGATTGATGCTATGCGATTTATTTCGTTGGTTTCAATCCCACTTCTTCACCCCTGTGAGCATCACCCCATGCAATGAGTGCTAAGTGGACTATTCAAATCATGAGAATTATTGGCCAGTTGCGACTAATACTCATGGATATGGGTAATAGATTAATGACTTACACTATGCAGTTAATCCCAAAAATAATATCTAATATCTTGGACTGCCGAAGCCCCTATATGTTTAAATAATAAGAGTGAAGGGAGCTCTAACTGGGTAGTTCATTAGGCACAATACTTGCTAAGGTTTTGCAAATGGGGTAGCAAGCTAAGTGGGCTTAATTGTGGGGAAAAAAACTCCACATTTAAGCGCACTTGAGCCAGAGGCATCTTGGGATGGGTGACCACTTGGGAGGTCCTGGTTATCGGGTGCAAGCCCCAGAAGTGATGATTGATGCTATGCATTCATTTCATTGGTTTGAATACCACTTCTTCACTGCTGTGAGCATCACCCGATGCAATGAGTGGTAAGTGGACTATTCAAATCATTAGAATTATTGGTCAGTTGCGACTAATACTCATGCATATGGGTCATAGATTAATGACTTACACTACGCAGTTAATCCCGAAAATAATATCTAGTACTTTGTGTTTTTGCATAGCTGCTTATCCAATGGAGCAACAATATTGGCATGAATCTGAATGAAGCTTTGGTAATACCCTGTATGGCCCAAGGTGGTGCTCAATTTTCGAACCGAATTGGGGGCCACCGTGTCGAGGATGGTGGTAATATTTTCTTGGTCAACCAAAAATCCATATTTTCAATTGACATGTCCCAATAGAATCCCAAATGGTGTGAAACATATGCACTTCTTCATAATTAGTGAAATCTAGAGCCGACGACATTTGTCCATCATCAAGCAGAGGGATTGCATGTGTTCTTTTAACAATTTGAATACCATCTAGTCATCAAGGTAGACCTCAAGAAACTTGTGAATAAAGTCTTTGAACGTGGTGACTACTATCCTGAAAAAACCATGGATGGATTCTTTATCCCAAAGGGAATCATTGTATAAGAAAATGAACCCCACTTTGTTGCAAATTTTTTCTTGGATTAATCTTCTTTAGTGATCTGAACTTGATGATATCCTAAAAAACCATCTGTGAAGGAATATGATTCCTGTCCTATGACATTTTCTAAAACCTCATCAATGAAAGGAGTGGGAAATGGGTCATGCATGTAAGAGGAATTAAGGCTATGCAAGTCAAGACAAATTTGGATGTCTCCTATCTTCTTTGGATGCGCCACCATTGGACTAATCCAGTCAGAATCCTCCATAGGAATGATGATCCCGTCATCCAACATTTGATCCAACTCCTTCTGCACCTTCTCCTTATATTTTGGGTTGAAGCATTAGGGCCTTGTCTTAACTAGTTTAGCATCTGGCTTGAGTTGAAGTTTCATGACCCCAAGGGAACCAACAATCCCTTTCATCTCTATGAAGCTCAGGGGAAACAAATTTTCATATTCTTTAACAGATCTACCACTTGGGTGACGGTCTCCTTATCTCAATAGTCTTCGATGATAACCATTTTTTGGGCATATTCAATGTTGATATTATGCTTCTTTGTATTAATTGGGAAGAAATAATCCAACAAAGCCATCTCTGCCACTTTTCCTTAAATTGTGCGCTTTCCCTTTGATTATTTAATATGTATACCTCTTGGGTCCTCTTCATCACTATAATCCACTTCATCCTCTTCATCAATATCATCTACTTTGACCTTTCAACAATGTATGACTTCTTTCAATTTTTCCATTAAATGGTGATACGAGAAGAAAACTTTCGAGGTGGACTCCTTTGATTGGCGGTGGAAGATGATTTTTTTGATTTAGGGGAGTGCTTCTCTCTGGGTAGGGAATTCAGCCATGAATTTGAACGTTGTACAAAGTTGTGAACTTACGTGAACCCAATCTACTATCTTCCTCCTAAGTTCCTCCTAAATGTACCAACTCCGTGGGACCATATCCATCGTATGGATGAACCGGTGGACCCATTGGGTATGAGGGATATTATTGGTAATCCACTACCATTTGTTGTAGTGAATGTGATATGAGGATATTCAGTTTCCTTATATGGATTGGTCAAATCAAAGTTACATATGGGTTAGAATGTGACCTTTAAAAATTCAAGCACCTATGGCCAGTATTGTATATTTGTGCAATGTGTTTCCCACCAAAACGTAGATGTTCCCCATACTATGGAATCCATGTACTGGACCCTTTGATATTCTAGAAATTTCTTCTCCACCTGTACTATAATTCTTCTACTGTCCCCATCCCATCAAACCTCGAGGCATCACATAGCTCGAAGCCAATCCAACACATCTCTTTTATGATCCATGGACACCTCCGTGTAGAAACCTCATAAAAATTATGTTTCTATCTCTAAATAAAAACCTCTAAATCATTATCATATGATTTCACGCTTCTCCAACTCAAGTCCCCATTGAATATGCGATACAAGTAGTCTTCACTACAGCCCGTGATCTGATATATATTTTTAATACCAAATCTTTGTGCATCCTCATTCACGGGCTCGAGCTTCCTCTAGCGACCTTTGTGTTGAACATTGTACCTCTTCATTGACACAATATTCCTCCAACGACCTATATGTGATGCGTTGCAACTCTTCTCACTCTCTTTCCTCCTGTAGGGCCCTTTGAATGTCACACTACAACTACTTTTGTTGTGCAACATCAAACTTACAAGGGGGTTGTGTTTCCTTTCTAATTTTCCCCTCCCTCTTTTGACCCGAGATTTCATCATGCTCAAAGTCCACTCCCATATTTTCTCTACCTCGGGTTATCACCCACACATCAACCTCCTCATCCTTATTTTGATTCTTGTGTAGCTCCACAGTCACCATGTTACAATGTTCCTTATTCTCTTCCCACTTCTTCACTAAGTTGGGACAATCCTCCGTGAGATGATCGATACTATAACAATAACCACAAAAAGAACATATTTTGGTACAAAATATCAACACATGGCCTATCTCGCCATAGTTAAGACAAGTGGGTGGTCTCCCTCGACCTCCTTTGTATGTTTGTCCTCAACCACATCTATATCCACCCATAGGACCTCCTTGATATCCACCTCTCTTAGCACCTCCACGATCACCACCCTTCTGCTCCTCTTGAATGCATAAGTCATCATGGGTGTGGTATTGTATCAACTGAAGTGATTGGCAGTTGTTCACATCATGCCCCATGGGTTTGTAGAATTCATAGAACATAGTATGATGGGTCTTCTGATATGTTTCCAGTGTTGGGTAGTGGGGTGTTATATGTCCCAACTATCTACAAATATTGCACCATTTGGTCTCAGGTCCATTCGGAAATGGATTCGATGCACCTGTTGCCATATAATTTCCTAACGAGGGACACTCATCTCTGCAGTGACCCTCTGACTGACATGTTGTACACCATACGTGCTAGTGCACCACCTTTTCCTTAGCCATATCTTGTAGTTGCATCTTCAGGTTGGAAAGAAGGGAATGCACCTACACCAGAGCTATCGATGTTTCTCCTTCTTCTGGTGTAGCCTCCAGGGACATCGCAATATCCACCACCTCTATTTGAGTTGTAAAATTGTTTTGGGTAAGCATGACTCGTATATGGGAAAGAAACCCCGTAATGAACCATTCTCTTTGTTGCATGTCCTATATTTGGAACATCAACATATCCAACAAGACATTGAACCGTTGGTCATAATTCCACATGATTTCTTCTGGTTATTTCTTGATCTCCTTAATCGCTATAACGCATTAAGATTTTGACATAGATTTTTGGAACTCCTTAAGCATATCTCTCTTGATTTCTAATAGGGACCTCGTCTATACCATTCATGCACTATCCTTGTACTCCATGTACCACATCAAGTCTTTGTACTTGAAAGTGGTCTCCAGTTGTGGAATCTTTGATTCTTCATTTGTGATCCTCTTCACATACCATATCACCTCACACGTAAACCAATTCTATTCTGCATAATCCTTTCCCATCCCATGGAACATGGGTAACCTTAGAGTGATATCATGATTCACCATCCTCAATCTCATACTATGTCCTCCAGATTGACTGCTTGGTTTTGTGGATCTTAGTACTGATACTCTTCCTTGAGAAGAATTGATGACTTTGTCATATTCTTCACTCATTTCTTCTCTCCTTCCTTCTCCTACTCTTTCTTCTACTCTAATCATTACATTGCCTGTTTTTCTTTCTTCTTGGTTAAAAATTTTCAAGGGGGGTGGTAACTCCATATTCTTCTATCATTTCTTGTGATGGAACCTAAAGATTTTCCTACTTGCAGTCATGCAAGGCCATCCACTATTTGTAACTCATCTTCCCCTCCTCTTGGGGGAACTTCAACATCCTCTCCTACCTCTACACCTCATCATCCTCTGAATTTGTGGCATCTCGCAACAACCAATGGGGTTGGACTTTGTCTTCTCAACCCCTACTACCACTACTTATAGTATCTTCATTGGATGCCCTAATCCTAATGTCACACCTCTTCATCGACATATATTCATATGTGATCTTCTCTGGAACAATAATCTCTCCCACACTTCCTCCTGGTGAAATCTCCTTCCTCTTTATTTTGGGCCTAACCCCTCATCTCACACTCCTCTGTTCTGATCTCCTCATTAACGTAACTATTCTTGTGTATATTTAAAATATCTCTCTCTCTCATCTATTCTTTTGGGTCCATTCTCCTCCCTCACCTCATATTAACATCTTCTGGATCCTCCTCAACAGATCCATCTCCTCTCTCTGTTTTCCTACTTCTTTTTATCCCCCCCCAACACTAGGGGCTCTACTCAACCATCCTATTGAGCTCTGTGCACATCAGCCCTTTCTCCACAAATTTTATCCACAATGGGATTTATTCGAGAAACATTTTACAAGGACCTTCAACAAACTCTCTTTCAGCCTCGCTGAAAGAACCATTGTATTCTACAACAAACTCAATAATGTAACCTTCCTTCACCTAAGAAAACATAAATCAATTGCTAGAGCCCACTTATTATCAAATTCCTTCATCCTATCAATTGTGATCTGGTCCTAGACCAATGGTTCTTGAGGCCTCAAAGAAGTATTAGTAGTAGGCCGCCTCTTCAACCATTCATACAATAAACATGGAAATTCAACAAAAAAAATTCCATGCATATCAATGTAGATATAAATATTCTTCCATCGTTCTATGTTTGCAATCATACCTTGAGTCTCTCATTGATTAAAATCATCTTCTTTCACATTCAAACAATCTTGTATTTCCTCCTGATATGAATACCACCTCATTATTTACCTTCATCATTCAATACAAAACTTTCAGGTCCCGACAAAAGAATGATTTGTTGGCTCACTTGTGCACTTCCTTCTTAATGTCATGGGGTTGATGACCCAGGGTTCATCTAGATTTGACCAACAAAAACCCCAAGGCATCGACATATCTATCCTCAGTCGAAGACTAAATAAGGTCTCACCCAAGATGCCATGAGAATCACAAAGACTATCCGGTCTTATGTCAATGATGAAGGATTAAGCTACATAGGGAATCCCCTCGGGTTGACATTCATACATTCCATTGCAATATACTTAAATACTAGCAACATGTAACATCAACATAGAAATTCATTGGACACATAATCAACAGATCAAAGGATAAAAATAACCACAAATTTTATCATATTCATTCAACCAGTCACATACATAGACTAAGAGACTCATCATGTATCAGAAACAGTTTCCTACGCTCTCATACATTCTTATAGTAGTTCGTTACAAGGTGCCATTCACTTTTTCTCATACTTTTCATGTATTACAAAACTAGACTCACAACCAAACTTTTTACAAAACATGACTTTAGAGTGAGCCCACTGAATGAACAACAATTGACCATGATAATAGCAATTGTCTTCGCAACAAGAACAACAATGATAGAAATAGCAACAACCAACAACTAAATAAATCCGTTTGTGTCACCGTTGCTTCCTTTTGTTTCCTTCTCTTCTCTATTGCTCTGTCACTTCTAGTTTTTCTCCACTTTCTCTGTCGACTTTCAGTCCCGCACACTTCTTCCACATGCATGCAGTCTACGTAGCCTATTTTGAGTCATGGTAACTAAATTTCCAACTCATCCCTTAAATTCTCCATGATCTCTTGTGTTTCACGAGTTAATCATTCAGGAATATTTCCCGAAGATCCTTTTCTTGATTCTGGCATGCATGTGGTATCTTCTTGATTTCTAGTGCGCATAGTAGAACTCAAACTGGCACACACATCTTTCACCATCCCTTGTACAATTTCTAGAGTGCATGAAAAATTGTAATTTGCACACAAATTTGTTTGTGCATGCGTGCAATCTTTATCCCAAAACGTTGGGTGCCAACAAAGAAAATATTTAATAGGTCAACAATTAAAATGTCATAAGGACCCAACCCCTAGGGTGTAGAACAATTGGTGATGGAGTGTATTGTTAAGGCACTCCATTATGTGATGTCATTGGTTGAAAATCTAGACTTACCTTGTGTGTTTCATGAGGGGCCATGTTGACATCCCTAAATCTTATAGTGGTAGGAGTCGAAAAGCACGACCCCGTGTCACGCGAGTACGTGCCCAACTAGTTGTCGAATCCTCCAACAACAAAATAATGTCGCAAGGACCCATATTTTCTTGGATGAACACCACATTCGACCATTCTATATCCATAAATAATTTCTAGGATAGTTTTTTATCCCATCCCTTCAAGCCTCTAATGTTGACGAACATAATTTTCATGACAGAACTAGAGTAGGGACTATGCCTACTCTAAGGACCCCCAACCATGTGATTTGTCGACTTTGAAAAATCTCATGGTGTGCTTTCTCCTAGGCATGTTTTAATGTGGACTTGTGTCCCTCCTTAGAAGGAATAAAGACAATAGGTCCATCACATTCCAAAACCCTCGATTGTGTAAACCTTAAGTCAGAGGAGTAGGACCTCAAAATACAAGGCTCTATTCTTAAACATACCAAAGTGGAAGAATGAGAAAGTAGTAAGTTATTAAGACTAGAGAGAGTATAATAATCCCACCCCAATCCTATAACTAGTAAAGACCCACCCCTATAAGACTTAGTAGGAAACCCAAAAACCTCCCCCTTCGAAGTGCCTGACAAAAACAAAGCATCCACCTCCTTAATGAGACAAAAAATAGAGACCAAATTATAAGCAAGATGAGTATTTTCCATACCTTGAATTAAGGAATTTCTCTCTATCCATATCTGATCCAACTTTCCCAGTGCAGTGCTGACAGGTCCAAGACTGGTTTGACCCCATCCCCATTGCTCGCATTGACATTGTCAGACAGAGCCTTATAATCTAAATTAACTTTTACCTCTCCAACCATAATTCCTTCCAACACCTTTTATTTAAAGTTTTTTAAAATGTTCGGTTGCACCTCAGCCAAAGGCTCGGCCCAAGAATTTTGAGGTGAAAGAGCCTTAGAAACCCTGATTGCATTGTCTTTGTCACCTGATCCCACTGAGCCACCTCACATAGACCCTAGGAATTTTATCTGAAATAATGATGAACAATCCGCCAAAACATGACCCACTTTATGGAAACAAGAGCACATAAAAGGAATGTTAAAAAAATAAAGGTTATGGGTAAAGGATCTCTCTCCAAGAACAAACTCCATCAACTCATAAAAAACTTGATGAAGGTTTAGGTCGACTAGGATATGTGTAACTATATTTATTATACTAGTCTTGTAGTTTTAATCGGATCCAAGAAAGGTACCTAGGAATCCACCAATTTCCCTCAACCTCGAATCATTCCAGAACTCTAGGGAAGGTTAGGAAATTTGATCTTAGTTGAAGCATTGGTTAAGAGTTATTCATGTGCATCGAACAATAGATGCCAAGGCTTTATGCAAAGTGATGGTGCCAATACCACTTGGACTTTAAGATCTTTTATGAATCCACCTTCTCTTGAAACAAAAAGCCTATCAAATCACATGATAGAACATGCACAATCGATAGATAACCCAACACTCCCTCCCATTCTCGTTGAATCCACCCACTCAACGTTGCCATGGATACCCATCAACGAAAAAGAAATTCCAACCAAAGCTCAACCATCTAGCTCAGTGATTTGGATGACCTAGAGGTCCTCCCCAACCACCAACGCAGCCCCTCCACCCCTAGATCTTATAGTCCTCCTACACTTAGAGTCGACAACACACCATTCACTTGGAATGAAACCCATTTGGAGCTCCTTAAGGTTTAGTTTTTTACCAATAAAACTTGAAGGGAAAACAACCTTGTATCCCTTTTCAGAATCCTTTGTGATCGAGGATGAACTACATGTAGTAGGAAAATGCTTAGTTATCTTAGTCCGAGTGCCAAAAATCTTGGCTCCGTCCACTTCCCTAGGTCAATAATGATTTGCCTCCTTGATACCACACAAATCCTCTGGTTGATTAGAAGTATTTACTTCTCTTTTAGGATCGGTGGAATATGGATCTCCTTGTTCGTACCAAATACCGTGAGGGAATTAACCCCACTCGAGTATGAAAAATCACTTTGGCCACCCTAGGGATTTTGAAAATCGAGAACTCAGATAGCGTATTGTCTAAGTAGTCCACGAGTTGTACCTCCTCCTCCAACGTTTCCTCCATTAACTCCTTGATCAAGTATCCTCGCATGCCAACCAATCAAGGTTTATTTCCATTGGCTCTACAAATGTCTCTTTCCCCACTAGGGTTTGGGGTTTGAGCCGCTGCCATCAAACCTCTCTTTTGAAATGGAAAAGAACAATACACATACACACAATTTTTTATTTTTTTATTTTTTCGTTTTTTCAATGGTGGAAAAACCTATTATAACTTAGTTGTTAATCAGAAGGGACGATAACGATTACCTCTTGGTCTTGGGTAGTTAACCTATTTACTTATGCCCGAGGAAAATGAGTTATTGGCCAACAAGAAGTAGTTTTAGGTTTATATATTTAATTATAAACAATTTAGTACTACGTAGGTGTACATACCCTAGCCCCCTCTGGATTTGAACCTGTGACCTCTCAAGAGGAAAAACATATTCTTAACCATTAGACCCACTCAAGTTGTAACAATTTGACTCATGGTACCTTTTAAAAAAATACTAATTCCAACATTGCACCATTGCTCTCTTTTACAAAGCATGTTGACACCTTGCATTGTAGTTGAGTTAATAGATTGGAAGAAAAATATTCAAAATGTTAAGAGTAAAGCTATTAATAAGTTTCAGTCCTTAGGTTCTTCCATCTAAATAAACAAAGTTTTCTTTTAATTTTGAGAGGAAGAGATTCTTGATGGAAAAGATATGCATTACTATGAAAGAAAAAAAGAGAGTTGATTTTTATATCTTTTAAACTAGCACATATCCATCTTAATTTCATATATCCTAGAACTTTTTAGTGTCTAGAGATTATAGATTTGCACTTCCATATTTTTGTTCCTTTTTATATTTAATACACATAAAATTAAGATAAATCTATATTAATATATAACTTTAATTTTTTATTTTTATTTTATATTTAATACATATATTATTAAGATAAATCTATGTTAATATTGTTAGAATATGAAATATGTGTGCTCGTTTTACCATTGACAATACCCTTGTCACCCAACCATAGGCCGAAGCCACCCTTCGAGCACCTTAACCTTGACAGAGAATCACTCTAGAAGCAAACCCTAGGCTAGATAGCCAAACAAAGGGTAACACACCTTTCTCCAAGGATAACCCATCAACAAAGGCTGATCAGATGTTCCAAACCCTATCCAAGAGATAGTCCAAGCTAAAACGTAACTGCTAGTTGTAGCAGCTGCACCAACAACTCTCCTCTAAACCTACGCACAAGAATGCAAATGCACTGCGCAACACTGGCTCTCTGCAACTCCTGAGATGTGTCAAATGAGAGACTGACGCCCTGTATTTATAGTGGTTCTGGAAGACTTACTGGGGCCAAATTCTCCTTCTGGGTACCTATCTGTTCAGTATATTATTATTATTTCTGGCCGACTTCTTCTCCTGGAGGCTAATAACCTAATATAAATTATCTTCTTGAGCCGACAAGTCTTCTAGGGTTATTATCCAACTCATTAGGGTTTCTTCTTGCTTTCTAGAGTATTCTATTCTCGTCAGGTTTACATGTGGAGGTAAATACCTCCCGCAGCTACCATAATATCAACACTCCCTCCTAGCTAGGGAGGCATTATAGGTAATGGTATTGAGCACAAAACATACCATTCACCCCGTAGCATCAACATAATTATATAGACTAGATCATGACTAGATCATGAGCACCATCATCATCATCAGCTGCATCATCTCTCGAAACCATACTCTATTTGAGTAATTAGACATGATGCTCACTCCACAGAGTGATACAAGAGCCATTCTTCTAATCTAGAAGAGTAAATGTTCTTAACCATTTTCTGTCTGGAAAATCTTTGCTCATCATTCATATGGCTGATAATTATTTCCAATAAACTGTTGATAGTCTTAAAGGCAATCAGAACAAAATATAACACAATTGTGTCTATCCATAGTAGTACATAACTACAATCCAGTGGTACACTACCACACCAAGTACTTGTGTGTTACTTGGTGTGGTCGTGTACCATCATCAAGTACTTGATCAGTGTATACAAGTGCTAAATCATCTGGGCCAATCTTTCACTCACATCTGTGAGATCTGAAGGAATATCTGCCCTCAGTGTAGAACATAAACAATGGGCTATCTTCCCTATTCTTATCAAACAAGGAATAATGATTGTTTCTGATTTCTGAGCCTGGACCATTCCTCACCCCGGGCCATTCCTCCTACACTAATCAAAGTGCACCATGGAGAGAATGTATAAACCCTAAGGAATGCCTGTCGCTGATTGTTGAGCCTGGACCATTCCCCACCCTGGGCCATTCCTCCTACACTAATCAAAGTGCACCTTGGAGAGAATGTATAAACCCTAAGGAATGACTACCCTGACCATTTCCTCTGTTAACCACAAGAGGAAAATATTGTCCTGTATCAACCTCCAAAACAGATCATTCCTCATGTTAACCACAATGAGAAATCATTGTCCGGCGAGGTGGGCCAGTGTTCTTGAGTAACCCTCAAGAAGAGAGACTTCCCTAGACCACTCCCCATGTTAACCACAATGGGAAGTCATTGTCTATGATACATCAGCAATCTGGACCATTTCCCATGTTAACCACAATGGGAAATCATTGTCCGTAAAAAATCTCAATCCACTTTCCGAACAGGAAAGCATCTGTCCAAGATGGAATATTTTTCAATCTTGAAAATGAATGTCTTCAATAATATTTTCAGTGCTCCCTCCCAACCTGGGAGTCATCTCTTCCTTTTTCAGTAAGGAAGTCGTTTCCATGAGCTCCAAATTGAGTACGCAAACTCTTTCATCTTGGATAGAAGCTTTACCAAAATGTCTGCTTATCTGCTCATCTATGGAGATATGTATTGGAGAACCACTCTCTCCTTTCTGGACTTCATCATGGATAATGTAATATTTGATTTCAAATGTACTTTAGTTTGGAACACTGTGAAGGCTTCATGTAGCTTTGAACAATAGCGTATATCATTGTTGGAAAAACTAGAACATATCCATGTGGCACTTCTTTTGTCATCACGAGATCTGATCTTCTAAGTAATCATCTTGATGTTATAGGAAATCTTCACCACGCTTCTGCTGTGCACTCAAGGTTCTCCACCAAGTTATCTTCTTCTATCTACATACAAGGGTCTCTTTCTGGTATGCCTCAAAGTCTTGAGATTTCTCTTCGTACACTCTTTATTCAATTTCTCTGGAGAACATTCTTTGCATTCATCTGATGTAGAATTCTGACTCATGGATGTTGCGGATGATATAATGACTCATGTAGAGATAGGTTTGGTTTAATGGAACAAGTAATCATCATAGTCTTCTCCCTCCATCTGGGAGAACCTCTAGTTTTGGATCTTGCAATGCTTTTATTCATAAGTCTTCCATACACTGTTCTTCATCATGACTTTCAGTTCCTCTGCTTGATTGTTTTTATTGAGTTTATATCAGGCTGACAATCTTGTGATTCTTGATACAATGACTGGTTGTTCTGGATTCTCTTTCTTTCTTGGAATCTTCATGTGTTTCTTTAGTTCTCGGGTTCATGGAGTTTCTTATAGATTCCATGCCCTAAAGATTCCATCATAGGATCACGAATGTGGATGGACAACCAGGGATACTTTAATGCTTCTTTTTGAAGAATACATACTATCTTTCATGGATGCTATCATGGATATATACTTCATCATCTTCAATGGATCATAGGATTATCTCCCTCCTAATCCTTGTTTCATGTATGAGTGCATATAATTGGCTCCCTCCATCTAAGAGAGTCCACGCTTCCATCTGCATCCTTATTGTCTTCTGCAATATATAATTGGCTCTCTTGTCTAACAGATTCCACACTTTTGTCTTGTTGTCTTCTACAAAACGTCATAAGTCTTTTTCCAATTTCCTCTCGATTGTTGACTTCTTTCTGTCTTTGCTTCTTCTAAGTCTCTTCATGATTGATTCGACTTATCTTGCAATAACTTCCACATGATTTGTATTTCATTCTTTCATGTGTATTTATCTAATGATATTCATTCTTATCTTGTTGTTCTTCCATAGTTATAGTTCTTCTTGGAACACATTATCTTCCAAGAGATAGATATACAAGATATGTACAGAGATGATGCAAACAAGATATGTACAAGAAATAAAAATATTTTTGTTACCTTTAGAAGAAGAAGTCTCATTCATCCTGCTTAGTCTTCTTTGTAGGTTCCTTTTCTTCGAAAATTGATGCTTCGTGTTTCTCCTTCCTTTTCTTTAGCTCGGGACAATGATTCTTGTAGTGACCATACTTTCGACAGTTGAAGCATTATACTTATGATATGTCTTTCTTTTGATTTGGCTTCCTTCTTGAACCAAACTTCCTTTTGTTCCTGAAGTTATTGAATCTTGCTGTGAAGGCTTGATCATCGTACTTCATTTGGGGTTTCTCTTTTTCACTGATCCTTGATTCTTCTTGAGCACAACAAGTCCAAAGTTCTTCAAATGTCAGATACTCTTTTCTTGTGTTCATGCTTGCAGCAAATGCATCCCACGTCTTGGAAAGACCATTGAGTACTATGTTTACCAACTCCTTCTCTGAGATGATCTCTTCAATAGCTTGTAGTTGATCTCTTAACTGAGAGATTCTCACAAAGTATGATGTTATGTTGTCGTCATCATTCATCTTCATGTCACAGAGCTCATTCTTCAAACTCATTACTTGTCCAATGTTTCTCACTAAGAAGAGAGTTGTTAGGGCATCGTACATCTTCTTCGATGAGTCAATATGGGAGATGTAGGGTATCAAGTGGTCTTTTATAGATTCCACTATGATACTCATAGCATTGATATCATTGTCTTTGAACTTCTCCATAGCTGCAATGTTCTATGGTTCCTTCTCTTTTCCTTATTCAAACTCTAGCTTCACGATCTTTCCTTTCATGATATCCAGCACTTTATTCTTAGCAAGGATGAGGTCAATTCTTGTCTTCCACACTCTGAAGTTAGAATCTCCATTTAACTTTTTCTCTGACTTCATAGAATAATTCATGGCTGCTTTGACTTGGTCAAACCCTAGATTTGACCATAAACTCAAACTTCACGTCTTGGCTTGCTAAGAGTATCAGGAGATGCACTAGGCTAGAGCACACTGATATATCCAGAGATTAGGTCAATCCATTCACTTAAGGTGACTCAACAAGAGGATTAGGGTTTCTACAACTGCTCCTGCTAGTAACCCTAGCGACAGTCTTTTGGAAGCTTCTTTTGCTAGTAACCCTAGCAGCAGTTCCTCGACGAGCTCAATATCCTAGCGGCTATGTTTCCTTCTAGCGTTTAGATTGAATGAAGGAGGTGTGGGACCATAAACTGTTAGAATATGAAATATGCGTGCTCGTTTTACCATTGATAATACCCTTGTCACCCAACCATAGGCTGAAGCCACCCTTCGAGCACCTTAACCTTGACAGAGAATCACTCTGGAAGAAAACCCTAGGCTAGATAGCCAAACAAAGGGTAGTGAACCTTTCGCCAAGGATAGTGCATCAACAAAGGCTGATCAGATGTTCCAAACCCTATCCAAGAGATACTCCAAGAGAAAACGTAACTGCTAGTTGCAACAGCTGCACCAACAGCGCTCCTCTAAACCTGCGCACAAGACTGCAACTGCATTATGTAGAACTGGCTCTCTGCAACTGTTGAGATGTGTCAAATGAGAGATTGACACCCTGTATTTATAGTGGTTCTGGCAAACTTACTAGGGCTGACTTCTCCTTCTGGGTACCTGTCTGTTCAGTATATTATTATTATTTATGGCCGACTTCTTCTCTTGGAGGCTAATAACCTAATATAAATTATCTTCTTGAGCTGACAAGTATTCTAGGGTTATTAGCCAACTCATTAGGGTTTCTTCTTGCTTTCCGGAGTATTCTATTCTCGTCAGGTTTACACATGGAGGTAAATACCTCCCGCATCTACCATAATATCAACAAATATATCATTTTAAAGAGAAGACTCTTTTATTTTTCTGAAGAAAAAATATGTATATTTTTATCAATGAGAATCAAAATATATAAAAGAGAGGCATGGAATTCATTTTCATCCCAATCATTTTACCCAGGATCCACGACTAGACAATAGCATGCTAAACAAATCATAGGAAGACTGATTGTTTGTTGTTAACAAAACCATACCAAAATGAGTTTTACTATCATTACCCAAATTCTAACAAAGAAAACATAATCATCTTACCACCCTGAATTTTTAGTAGACCATCTGGGTAGCCTATGGAAGAGGTACCCCATCTAGACATTCATTAATTACTAAGAGACCATCATTCAAAACAAGAACCTATTTTGATAGTAAATATGTTTGTTGATTATGGACCCTGGAAATGTGATTTATTATGATATCATTGAAACCTCAATGAAGATCTTGTATTCACCTTTCCCATGGCTCTAAAAGCAGGTTATTCAACTGACTATGACCATCAAACTAGTTGATCATGGCTTTAGAGTCTCCCACGATCTATATTTGACGAATTCCCTTTGCTTTCACAAAAACAAGTAACATCCAGAGTGCAATCAATTCATCCCTTGTGTTCATTCCATAACTGGCCTCTAGCTTTAAATGAAAATATTGATTTTCATCCATATAAAGGACTATGCGAGCTCCATATTGACCTAGTAACCCATGAATTACATCATAAAAAAATCATTTTTCCATCACTGGATTAAAAAAGGGTACTAGTCTCCAACGATCCAAATGATGCCATGTATCCTTTCCTCACTAAAGGAAATAGTCCCTAACCTTATGAGCCACGAATATTACGTTTGCAACATGCACATAAAAAAAGACTCAGTTCCTTTGCATCTAGATGCCCCATATAACATAAGAAGGAAGTTACTTAAATTTTTTCAAATATGGATTTCAGGGCCACGTCCATAAACAAAGTTCCAAAGAATCACTATTCCACTGCCCTATACAATTCAAATTCACCATGAAATCACACCATACTTGATAACTAAATGAATAGGATACAAACACATGAAACATTGATTCTTCTTCTACTTGACAAAGAGAACACCTATTCCATCCAATCCAATCCAACCCCTCCTCTCTTCATTGTCCCAATTTAAAATTCTATTTTCCAGGGACAACCACATAAACAATCTAGTTTTCAAAACGATTTTCCACTTCCAAAATCAAGACAACCACCATCTTCTATCCACTCCAGCCCCTCCTGAATCCATGACCTCATATGCAAGATTTATTGTTACACTACCCGAGGCCCTATTCCACGACCAAAATAATTCTTCTTCTTCATTCCCCAAAGTGACTCTGTTATGATAAATCATCCTAATAAAACCACTCCAATCATTTTCCATAGCACCCTCCAAACCTAGCTCCTCCATCGAAGTCCACCTTTGAAAACCATTGGGTTGTATCTTGCTTGTCACAATATTTTCTATGTACCTCAAACCATGAGCATTGAGAAGGACCCTAAGATCCTTTAACAATATAAACTAACCCCCTGCTCCAATCCACAAATCCTCCCCTAGACTAAATTGACTTCCATTCCCGATCTTCAAGGCTACCCATCTATCGATAATCAGAAAATCGCATACAAGACCCTTCCAGATATTTGAATCCCCTTTTACAAATTTAGGATCCTTCCTGATCCATTCTTTTGTCGTTAAAAAAATGAGGTAATTAATCTTCATGATTGTATCCAACAAACCCTTATCAAAAACCATCCTCCACAGATTCCTAGATACCAACTCTTGTCCAAACAAAAAGCTATTCTTCAGACCCTACCCACCCTCTTTCTTTGGTGGAATAATTTCTTTCACCTTCTTTCCTGATCACAAAAATCTAAAGCATCACCTACAAATATTATCCAAGATACTCTTTAGAACATGAACCGAGGACAACTAATATGTTGGAATACTTTCAAAAACCGATTTTACCAAACTCAGACTGCCACCTAAGGATTACCATCTATGGGACCAAGGACTGATTCTATCTTCCACCTTTTTTTAACAACCACTTCCAATCCACCACTCTATAATCATTGGGTTTTTAAAAGTACCCAAGATACTTTGTACTAGTTTGTAGATTCTCAAATATGAAGTCAAATAAAGAAAGAAACTACTCTACCATATTATCCAAAAGTTCATTTCCAAGCATAAGAGTCTTATTGATACTAATATCCAAACTGTATCCAAACATAAAATGTTGAGAATACATTTGAAAACCATTCAATCCCTTATGCATCCCTCGCCAAAAGGAATTACATCATCGATAAAGACCAAATGGGTCAGTGGTAATTGTTTTACAAACTTTATGCCTTTTAAAGTTCTCTCTTCCCGAGTCTTGAGAACTAATCTGCTCAATCACTATGCGGCTAGGAGGAAAAAAAAGGGAGACAAGGGGAAACCTTGTTGTAGCTCCCTTGATGACTTAAACAATTTGGATGGGGACCCATTTCTTAATACTAGACAATTGGTCGAAGAGACACTTGACATGACCCAATTGGTCAACTCCAAACTTAATCCCAATTATAATAAGGCCAGTATGAGAAAAGTCCAATTCACCTTGTCGTATGCATTTTCCAAATCCAGTTTCATAACCAGAGACTAGACCTTTTTTAATTTAATAGTATGCAGTCCCTCCTGTGTCGTCCCCGCCACATCAATGATCTATCGATTAAAGAGAAAGCCAAATTGTTGCTTCGTCAGACACCTAGATAGTATCCCCTTAATCTAATTGGCTATTATCTTAGCAATCATATTGTAAAGAACATTACAAAGAGAAATAGGTATAAAATCAATGAAACTTGAGGGATTGTATGTCTTTAGAATTAAATCTAGAAATGTGGCATTAGTAGCCCCAAAAATTCTTTCCACTGTTCTAATTTCCTCGACCACATTGAGGAGCTTATCCTCGAGAAAATAAAAAAATTCCAAATAAAACTCCATGGTCCACCCATCGGGACCCACATTCTTTTCTCTTTTAAAACCAGAAAGAGTTTTATTTATTTCATCCTTGGTAACTAGCGCCCCAATCAAGTCATTTTCATGTTGATAAAAAAAAAGAAGGAAATAATATTATTACCTATCATTTTCTCCAATGTGATTTTCCTATAGTTGTTTGAACATCGCTCCAAATTATGCATCCCTTGCTTCTGCAAGATCTTTGAAAGATCTGACCACTTCCTTTGTTGAGCCTTCCAACTCCCAAATAATGTTAAGAATCTTCACATGCTTTGCAAATTTATGGAATAATTTAGTGTTGTTGTCACCTTCCACCAACCAAATGGCCTGAATTTTGAGTCTCTAGGTCGTCTCTTGAATTACCAACAGACGAGCCTTTTTTTCTTCTAGGAGTCATAGTTAAACACACTCTTCCTCCATAAAAAATCCCACCCGATTGATATTGAAGATCGAATCTATCTTCTACTCAATCCGTAAGAGTTCATTATGTCTAGACTCCCTCCTTTCTTTCTCTCAATTGAAAACACGCTGCTTCAAGTACATCAGACTTGTAAGAAATTGAGCTTCTTGCTTGATCCAAACCAATTGTCCCAAACTAGTTTACGAAAAGATTCTTGCTTGATCCAGGCGTGATTAAATTTAAATGGCCCTGGATCTTTTTTGACACTGATTCGAGTTGCAAAAAAATAGGTTGATGGTCAAACACCCCATTCGATCCTATCCATGTTCTATACTGATCAAAAAATTCTAGAACACCCTCATCAACCAAGATCATGTCTAGTCTTTTTGACACCCCAGCTACTCCACTTCTACCATTTCTCCACGTTGGCACCATCGGAATCAGTTGCAAGTCCACCAATTTCAACTTTTCAAAGAGATAACCAAAAAACGGATCCAAAGGATCAATTTGAGTTGACTCACCCAAAACCTCACTTCCAGACACCATTAAATTCAAATCTTCTGTCAAAATTAAACATGGGTCATTAAAAATTCGATCATCTAAATTTTCCCATAATTTTTTTTTGATCTGCACACTGTTATCCCCCACTTTCAGGGATAACTAGGAGATCATGTCTCGAGGCCCACAGGTCCTAGACATGGAGTACTGAGAGAAGGATTGACTTCAGCATGACCCTAGAGGGACCACCTTTTCTCTCTTCCAGCATCTTTATCCTGTCAGCAACAACAACAGCCTCCACCACCATTGACTTGGTCTTGTGTCAAAGAGGGTTCTTGCTTCAGGAGGTAATTAGATTGGGTATTATGGTATGTGTCACTTTGATCATAAAAACCATTGAATGTATGCATATGATTTCAAACAACTACTTGGATCTTACACTTGCCCACTTGACCATGTTTTGGGGATTGACGGTATGTCCTAGTAAGCCTATGTCTGTTGGTTTTGGTTAGCCACTGGGGGTTGTCTTTGAGAAGCCATCGTCCACTCCCTTCACAGTTTCAATTTTTCATCTTGTTTCCCGCTCACCTGTCCCATTACACTTGTCTGGGCATTGGGTTGACCTATTTCTAGGGTTTCACCTTATCTAGTGGGAAGAAGGGGCTAAAGGCACAGAAGGTAAAATCAAGCTGGTAAAAGATAAAAGCATAAGAATAAAACCTCGAGATGCTTCGCCTAGGGATCCCTGTGAAAGCAATGAAAGGCTTCTCAACAAGAAACAAGAGGGACCCTAAAAAATAATAAAAACAAGACCTAACCAGAGGATAGGGGGTCTCATCACGAGCCAGCCTATTAGGTCCATGAGTACCTAGCAGTATGACATTGCCATTAGTTGGTTAACACGCTAGGGCAGTGACCTTTGGTTTCATGGCCAAGGGAAAGGGGGTCTCATCACGAGCCATCCTTCTCATTTCTGTGAAAGTACTTGTGGGTAAAGCTGTCACCACTGGTCACCACGCCAGGGCACTGTCCCCTGATTATCTCTTGAGAAAAAAAGAAAAAATCAATAAAAGAATGAAATAACAAAAATAATAAAAGGCATGAATGGGCTTGGAAAGAATTGCATCCTTGACAGGCACATCTCGCCTTCTACAAAGGCACCCACAGGTAACACGTTGCATCCTCGGCCTGCACCCACCTGCTTGGACATCCCTTGACCACTTCATCCACTTACATGGCTTGGAAGAAGTCTCTTCCCGGAACTTACCTTATTCAGTGGACACAATCCCAATAGGATACCTTGGCCTTTTCCCAGACTTGTATAGTAGGTTTGTGTAACGTCTTTGAGCTATTGACTGATCTATTAGGGGTTTTATTCATATGTTTATTAATATTGATTCTCAAATGTGATTGACATTGCTATGATCCCTATGACTAATGAGCCCATAGAGGGCGTATCTTTTGATGTGCAGGACCATGCCCGATGGACAAGTACCATCTTGGAATGGTACACATAGGGAGATGATCAGTTCGGACCTCCATGGGGCTGAAGATCCCATCAGGTGGACACTGAGACCCCATCAGGGGGCAGATACATGATAAATATGGATCCAGATCTTTTCACCAGAGGATAAGAGGACGTTCCACCAGAGGCACCCCGACAGAGCTTGACCTAGGGGGGATGACCCTTTCTCATTGGAACATTGCCCTTGGGAGACCTAGGACGTCACCATATTGACCATGACATCACCCAACATCATGGACATTTTGGGGGGTAGACTAGGCAACAGTGGCACGTGTGGCAGGTTGGAGAAGCCCAAGGAGGGCTAACGTTTTGCTCTAGGATGCCCCATCTACCCAAAAAGGGGCTAACGTCTCCCTTGGAGAGGGTTTTACTCTCTTTTCATCTTGATTTAGGATTTAATTTGACAATTTAATGTAAAACAGTATGATTTTGGTATTTTGGCCTTGTCGGCCTTTTACGTGGCCTAAAAAGTAAAATTAGGTCATGATATTGTATAAATGGAGGATTTTCTCCTTCATTTTTTCATCATCACTCATTCACTCCATAAGGAGGTCTGAAATTTGCGCCCTCTCTTGGGTATTTGGCTAATTTAGTGAGGCACTTGTTGAAGGAAGACATTTTTTAGGATATTTTGGCATTTCTCTTGAAGGAAGGTGTTACAACTAGGGTTTGCATGGTTATTTCTCTTGAAGACATTTGGTGAATTGTAAGTATTTTTTTGCAAAACTTCTTGAATGAATGGTTGTAGTCTAATTTCTTTCATATGTTTATGAATTTTTCTGAATCAAAACCCTAGGTGACAAGCACACAAGTAGGTCCTTGTCTCATATCCCCTGATAGAGAATTTTTTCAGCCATTGAAGAAGGAAGAAAGAGCCTAGCCGCAACTGCACTCCTATTTCTTCTTCCCCTTTGCTAGTTGTACCTTTACAAGCTGAGCAGAAGGAGAAGTCTTGAAGCCTAGGGTTTCTACACTTTAGGGCCGATCCTTCTAGGGTTTTCTAGTGAAGCCTTGTTGCTGCAACACTTTGTTTTATATTTTATGCTAGCCATTTTGCCATCCAATAAAAGAGGAGAGAGCACGATGCCTTGCCATAGCAACACCAGAGTGAGCCTCTCTCCCCTAGGGTTTTGATTCTGAGGCCTTGCCATAGCAACACCTCAAAACTCCTCCCTCTAGTTCTTGTTTGTTGTCACCTTAACTCCTTCAACCTTTGTGTCCTTCACTTTTGAATCCTTTAAACCCTAAGGCACCGATCTAGAGTCCTCCAACATTGAAGTGAAACTTGATTACAACACTCTCAAAACCTTTGAATTGAAACCCTAACTACTAACCCTAGTCTAAGAGCTAACCCTATTAACCCTAAGTGTTTCCGTCATCCTTTGCTATTTTATCATTAGTGAAGCTAGATGTTTTCTTTATGAGAAATTGAATAATGGTTAAAGCATTTATTGAATGAAGTATTGATTGGTTACATTGAATGCCATATTGTTCCAATATTTATTGGTGAAGTGTTACAATTTTCATTGCTATTGATAAACATTGACTTCGTCAACATTTATTTCCAATTGCTTATATGTTATTCAGATAGTCGTCTATTATATGAAGTACTAACCCCATTGGAATATAAATTGCATATATTAGTTTGTTGTTTCATTGTTTCAGGCAGATATATCTTTGGGGGTTTACTCTAAATTGGCCTTTGGTCAGACTATCTGTTTGGTGGTGGCTTGTGAGGGGGAATCTATCCATCTTATTATCCTCTTGCCTCCTCAAAACCCTAGGTCACTGGGGACGTCTCCCCTGGGCTTCACCTCCCTAAATAGAAAGAACCTTCCCATCGTGGTGGAATTGGGTGGGATAGGTTCCTGTTACGCCAATTTGACCTACAAGATTCAAGCCTTTTTTCCTAACTACAAACTGCGTGATAACATTTTAGCACCGTTGTCGGGGAACACTGAGTCAAACCTTCCTCAGATGACACTTTTTCAGTAAGACTTGCCTCTAGAGCCTTTATCTTACAAGCTTACCTGGTGACTCCACTAGGGTGTTTTCCCTTTTCTTTGGTAGTTTCAAGTAAACTATCTGGTGACTCCACAAACCAAAAAGAGGTTCAATAATCCTCTTTTATCTTTCAGAAGGAAGCCTCCCAAGAACTCTCCTGTTGTAAAATCACTTTTCGGAAAGAGTCTTCCTTTGAAAATCATGTCTAGTTCTCAGACCGCTACAACGAACCCAACCAACAATCAAAGAAAATGGTCATCTACTCTTTTCAAACCATTAGACATGTCAGCCATACCAGGCTACCCTAGGCAAATTCTAGCCAAGTACGAGAAATGGTTGCCTAAATTTACCAGTACTGATGCAATTAGTGCCGAAGAGAACATGAGCATCTTTTGGGCGTTTTTCAGCTTCATCCCATTAGTGATGACGCTGAAGACTTAGTCATGAAGTTGTTCTCTGCTACCCTCTACGATGCTTCAAGACGTTGGTACTTGATCCTTCCAGATGGTAGCATTAAAGCCATGGACAAGCTAGAAGAGGTATTTCTCAAGAGGTGGAGTATCAAAGAAGACCCTAACATGCTTCTTACTCAACTAAATAACCTCTGGAAACATGAAAATGAGTCGATTCGGGAATTCCATACTAGGTTTGAGACCTTGCTGCAAAAGATCCTTGCTAGCCATCACCTGAAAAATGATTGCCTTGTCCACATCTACACCAAGTCTTTCAATGGCCAATTAGGGTATCTCCTTAGGAACAAAAACCCCTAGTCAGTTCAAGAAGCCCAAGAGCTCGCTACTAGAATTGAGGCTAACCTCCTCTCATCTAAAATTGAGCCCTTCACAAATCCAAGGGGGAAAGTGGACACCAAACCAAAGATAGTCCAAAATATTGAGCCCACCTCAGACCTTTGTGCCAATATAGCCAAGTTGCAAGATTCTATGGATGGCATCATAAAGAATCAAGAACAAATGATGAGCAGGATTGTCAACTTGGAAAGATCCCAAAGCTAAGCACCTAGGGTCCCGTACAAAGGGAAGTTTCAAAAAGGGAACCAATTTTATAAGCCAAAAAATGAGCAAGAGGTTACAAACACCTTAGCCCCTATGAACGTTGTTGATGAAAATCCTTGGTGCCTTGAATGCAACGAAGCCCATTGGGAGCATGAATGTCCTTACAATGACAATGACCATCAACAAGTAAAAAATATAGGCCATTTCATGGAAGGACCTCAGATAAACATCACCGTTGAAGAACATCAAGAGGCCATAAGAAAAGTAGCCAAGAAATATAGGATGGCAGTAATAAACAACCTAGACCAGGAATCAAAAGAAAAGTTGAAGAAACAAGAATTCCAGGTGTATAGAAGAAAGAAACTGAGCCAACCTATCGTTGAACATACAAAACCCCCTTCTTTGGATGTGCTCCTTCCTAAAACATCCAAGACTGAGAAGGTTGACTTAAACTTTGACTTTGAAGGGCCACTATCTAAAATTCATGTAACGATTCCCCTAAGAGAAGTCATTAAGGTGCCATATATCAAAGAGCATTTTGACAATTTCTTCCAAGGATCAAATGGACCCATGGACCCCCCTATCATGTTGCAAGCCGATCACTTCAGGGTCTAATATGGTGAAAACCCCTCTTTCTTCATGACTTTGGTAATGAACAACAAAAGCATCAACAATTGCATGTTGGATACAGGGGAAGGTGCCAACATAATGCCTTTTAAGGTCGTGCAACAATTGGGGTTGAAAGTTACACGTCCTTACAGGAATGTGTGTGGTTTCGAATCTAAAGCCATACCCACACATGGAGTAGTTGAGAATGTGGAAATTTCCCTTAAAGAATACCCTGAGAAAGTAATCCACATTGACATCATGATAGTAGACGTCCTAGAGATGTGGGGGATGTTGTTGTATAGGAAATTTTCTTCAATGTTGGGCAACACTCTTGAAATGGACCTTTCCTTTATAGAATTACCTTTGAAAGATGGAATAATGGGCCATCTCCTAAATGAACTAGTAGTTAATACCCATGTGCAGGAAGCTAATCACCGTTTCTCTCTTCCATCATCTTTATCTTGTCAGAGAAGGTTCTTGATTCTTGAGGTAATTAGTTTAGGTATCATGGTATGTGTCACTTTGATCATCAAAACCATTGAATGTATGCATATGATTTCTAACAACTGCTTGGATCTTACACTTTCCCACTTGACCATGTTTTGGGAATTGAAAAGATGTCCTAGTAAGCCTGTGTCTGTTGGTTTTGGTTAGCCACTCAAGGTTGTCTCTAAGAAGCCATCGTCTTCTCCTTTCACAATTTCACTTTTTCATCTTGTTTCCCGCTCACCTGTCCCATTACACTTGTCTGGGCAATGGGTTGCACCTTATCTAGTGGGAAGAAGGGGCTAAAGGCCTAGAAGGTAAAAGCAAGCTGGTAAAAGATAAAAGCATAAGAATAAAACATCGAGATGCTTCGCCCAAGGATCCCCGAGAAAGCAGTGAAAGGCTTCTCAACAAGAAACAAGAGGGACCCTAAAAATAATAAAAAAAAAAAGACCTATCCAGAGGATAGGGGGTCTCACCACGAGCCAACCTATTAGGTCCATGGGTACCTAGTAGTATGACATTTCCATTAGCTGGTTACCACGCCAGGGCAGTGACCTTTGGTTGCATGGCCAAGGGAAAGGGGGTCTCATCACGAGCCAACCTTCTCATTTCTGTGAAAGTACTTGTGGGTAATGCTATCACCACTGGTCACCATGCTAGGGCAGTGTCCCCTGATTATCTCTTGAGAAAAAAAGAAGAAAACAATAAAAGAATGAAATAACGAAAAGAATAAAAGGCATGAATGGGCTTGAAAAGAATTGCATCCATGACAGGTACAACTCACCTTCTACAAAGGCACCCACAGGTAACACGTTGCATCCTCGGCCTGCACCCACCTTCTTGGACATCCCTTGACCACTTCATCCACTTACATGGCTTTGAAGAGGTCTCTTTTGGGAACTTCCCTTATTCAGTGGACACAAGCCCAATAGAATACCTTGCCCTTTTCCCAGACTTGTATAGTAGGTTTGTGTAACGTCTTTGAGCTATTGATTGATATATTAGGGGTTTTATGCATATGTTTATTAATATTGATGATGAAATGTGATTGACATTGCTATGATCCCTGTGACTGATGAGCTCATGGAGGGCGTATCTTTTGATGTGCAGGACCATGCTCGATGCACAGGTACCATCTTAGACCGGTACACATGGGGAGATGATCAGTTCGGACCTCCATGGGGCTGAAGATCCCATCAGGTGGACACTGAGATCCTATCAGGGGGTAGATACATGATAGAGATGGATCCGGAGCTTTGCACCAGAGGAGAAGAGGACGTTCCACCAGAGGCACCCCAACAGAGATTGACCTAGGGGGGATGACCCTTTCTCGGTGGAACATTGTCCTTGGGAGGCCTTGGACATCACCATCTTGACCATGATGTCACCCAACATCATGGACGTTTTGGGGGGCATACTAGGCAGCAGTGGCACATGTGGTAGGTTGGAGAAGCCCAAGGAGGGCTAACGTTTTGCTCTAGGACGCACCATCTTCCCAAAAAGGGGCTAACGTCTCCCTTGGAGGGGATTTTACTCTCTTTTCAGCTTGATTTAGGATTTAATTTGACAATTTAATGTAAAACAATATGATTTTGGTATTTTGGCCTTGTCAGCCTTTTACATGACCTAAAAAGTAAAATTAGGTCATGATATTCTATAAATGGAGGATTTTCTCCTTCATTTTTTCATCATCACTCATTCGCTCCATAAGAAGGTCTGAAATTTGTGCCCTCTCTTGGGTATTTGGTTGATTTAGTGAGGCACACTTGTTTAAGGAAGACATTTTTTGGCATATTTTGGCATTTTTCTTTAAGGAAGTTGTTACAACTAGGGTTTGCATGGTTATTTCTTGGTGAATTGTAAGTATTTTTCTGCAAAACTTCTTGAATGAATGGTTGTAGTCTAATTTCTTGCATATGTTTATGAATTTTGTTGAATCAAAACCCTAGGTGACAAGCACACAAGTAGGTCATTGTCTCCTGTCCCCTGATAGAGAATTTTTTCAGCCATTGAAGAAGGAAGAAAGAGCCTAGGCACAACTACACTCCTATTTCTTTTTCCCCTTTTCTAGCCATACCTTTACAAGCTGAGAAGAAGGAGAAGTCTTGAAGCCTAGGGTTTCTACACTTTAGTGACAATCCTTCTAGGGTTTTCTAGTGAAGCCTTGTTGCTGCAACACTTTGTTTTATCAAACCCTCTTGTCTCAGTTTGTCTTTTATGTGAGCCGTTTTTTCATCCAAGAAAGGAGGAGAGAGCACGAGGCCTTGCCATAGAAATACCAGAGTGAGCCTCTCTCCCATAGGGTTTTGATTCTTAGGCCTTTCCATAGAAACACCTCAGAACTCCTCCCTCTAGTTCTTCGTCGTTGTCACCTTAACTCATTCAACCTTTGCTTCCTTCACTTTTGACTCCTTTAAACCTTAAGGCACTGATCTAGAGTCCTCCAACATTGAAGTGAAACTTGATTACAACATTCTCAAAACCTTTGAATTGAAACCCTAACTACTAACCCCAGTCTAAGAGCTAACCCTATTAACCCTAAGTGTTGTCGTCATCCTTTGCTATTTTATTATTAGTGCAACTAGACGTTTTCTTTATGAGCAATTGAATAATAGTTAAAGCATTTATTGAATGAAGTATTGATTGGTTACATTGAATTCCATATTGTTCCAATATTTATTGGTGAAGTGTTACAATTTTCATTGCTATTGATAAACATTGACTTCATCAACATTTATTGCCAATTGCTTATATGTTATTCAGATAGTCGTCTATTATATGAAGTACTAACCCCATTGGAATATAACTTGCATATATTAGTTTGTTGTTTCATTGTTCCAGACAGGTATATCTTTGGGGGTTTACTCTAAATTGGCCTTTGGGCGGACTATCTGTTTGGTGGTGGCTTGTGAGGGGGTATCTCTCTGTGTCTTATTATCCTCTTGCCTCCTCAAAACCCCAGGTCACCGGGGACGTCTCCCATGGGCCTCACCTCCCTAAATAGAAAGAACCTTCCCATCGTGGTGACATTGGGTGGGGTAGGTTCTTGTTACGCCAGTTTGACCTACAAGATTCAAGCCTTTTATCCTAACTACAAATTGCGTGATAACACATACGACTCGTAATAGTTAAGAATTTTAAAAGTCTTACCCAAGGACTTGAGCTTCCCTTCTAACATAACACCTACATGAGAAAGGCTTATGTTCATCATTGCAATGGACAAGTTCGATGTCATACATAAACCACTGGATAAACCATTTGTATCAATCAAACAAAACTCCCACCCAGGAAAAAGAGAGGACACGAAAACCTCGACTTTGGAACCCTCCACTGTAGTTTCTTGTAGTAACACAATGTCAGGCTTATATAAATTAAAAATTCTATTGAGGGATATCCTTTTCGGGGCACCTAACCTTCAATGACAGTATAATCATGACGAAACCATGTTATCATGCTTCTTATCTCTAAGTTCCTGCACAATCATTTTTTTGTCTCCCTTGCAACACCTCTTTAGAAGTTTGTTTCTTCACTTTACTCATAAAATAACATCAACTTGAATGACCCCCGAGGTCCAACAAAGGAAAAATCCCTCCCTCTACTACACCCAATCCTTCACCCCTTTTCATATTACAAGAACATAGGTTATATCGAGGTGTTAGAGGACATACCTCTAAGTTAGATGAAGGTTTCTCAACAACAGAGGAAACCCCAGGTCCCAACCCCTGAGTATCACCAACATCAACCACTATCTCGTTTGGCATGTCCATAAACATAGTATTTCCTCCATTCTCCAAGTTACCTTCTGAAGCCACAAGCTTAGACAACTAACTCAACTCATACAAAGGAGAAGGGTCTAACAACATACCTTTACTATTGGAAGTCATGCCACCAACCAACTCTACCCAAATATGTACCTCTTCTGAAGCCATCTTTACATCTACCTAGTTTGATCGAGGAATCAATCTGTTGTCCCTTATGTAATGATACCAAGCCATTATGTCAGGATCATCACGGTTTTGGGTGTCTTTTAAAAACTTTTTTTGGTTATGGTATTTCGTCAAACACTTCGCTGACCTACTTGTTTACATGTGTTTACTTGTTAAATGGCCTCTTGATTTTGGCCTTAGGGTTTTCTGATGTGTTTACATATGTTTTTGCAACAATTAACAATAATATACAATGATGTAACATACCTCAACCATATGAAATATGATAGACAAGCCAAAACATCTCAAATCTGCTTTTATTCATGAAATAGAGAAACCTGCTACAATGAAGATGTCGATCTGGAATGCTCAACATATGGCTAAGAAGATAGACAATAGAGCTTCTACAAAATGATCCAATAGAAGACTACAATAAGCCTCCAAAGGCTGGATATACAATGAAGACTGAATACAAGTAGATATGGGCCGTAAGAATGCTAAACCCCCAAGCTGGAAGGTGCCACGCCCTGTTGGATAGTTGAAGCTCCTCAACAATTCGTCCCTGCTGCCAAATGTGTCCAATCACCCCAAGAAAGATGCCAAACAATAGATCAGGTGATGGCAAGAACAACCCAGGTGCATGAATCTCCAAGATCCCTCTCAAACCATACGGATTTGAACCTCCTCTAATGTATGGTGCACCCTCCTGAATGGCTGAAACCCTAATATTTCAGCCTCTCTCCTAGAGACCTCCAACAAATCCACCAATCCACTAGAATGATAGATCAGGGCACAGAAATGAAAACCCAAGTGCTCAACTAGGCCAAATATCGGCTATATCCTTAGATCTAGCTACCCTCCAAATAATGGTGCGCCCTCCTCTTGGGGAATCATCCCTTTGTCAATACAAATGAATCATCCATTGAAGTGCCTACAAAAACAACCAATAATGGTGCTCAGACACATGCAAGAGAAACCCAATACCTGGAATTCCCAAAATCACCTCTCCTCAGCTAGGAGGAATCCTCCCTCAATGAATGGTGCACCCCTCTTGCTGGAAACCCTAGCTGGTGCGCCCTCTCTCTCTCTCTCTCTGCCCCTACAATTGATGTAGAATCCTCCTGCAACTGAGTAGATCTGGAACTAGAATGGTGTGGGAGAGTATTGCATCTCCTAGACCAAGCTTGGGACAAGCTAGGTGGAATCTTTCACCACCGAATCATCCTCTAGGGTTTGTTAAGTCAAAACCCTCAAAACCCCTAATGATGGGCTCACTAGCTAAAAGCCAGATATCAAAATATGATCATACATGAATGAATGAGAAGAGGCCCTTGCCTTTCCTTTATACTTTTGGCTCACCTTGTCCCTCCAAAGTGACTTTCATTTTATTAATAATTAATTAATTAATTAAATCACTTTAATTAATTAATTAACCTTTTTACCTCTGAAAAACACCTTATCTCTCCTTGTGGCTTTCCTAGCCACTGAAAGTCACTTCTCATTATCCCATATTGTAGTGTTTCTCCTCCCGATTCCAGTGAGCTATTACACTGAGAGGTTCCTCCAAGTAATGTGCCCAAAATGTCCTCTTAAGTGAATTTAATTAACTTATAGCCCAAAATAGTCAAAATCATGGAAATCGTCGGAATGCAACACAACCAAAGACAACCTGTGCAGAATGGCTCATAATGATGAAATATGATGAGAAATGCAAGTTGGACCCCACAACACCTCTCAATAACCCCTGTACTCTCTATAACATCCATCTGCCTACTCTAGTCATCATAAACCTTTGCACTGTGATGATGTCCCAAAGTGGGGACATTACAGTCCTCCCTGCTAGAAAATTGCTTGTCCTCAATCAATAACGAAATCCCTTCAAATAAAATACCAGGATCCCATGTCCACCTATGGGATACACAGTAGAGCCCATCCAAGGATGAACACTCATACACTCTGCCCCTTGGGTCTCTTATCAAGTCATGAACTGCTTGCCCCTGTGAAACATAACCCTGAAATATACCAACTTCGGGAGTCTTCTGCATATGACACATGGCATCATCTCGGAATGAATCCATCCTCAGGGTCTCTACCAAGATCCATACGGCCTCCATCAACTACACATGTTGATGCCATAATGAGGTGTTGCAAAACCTTCGCGAGACACCTGCAAATGATGCGCTCCTCTCAACACTGAAGCTTTGAAAGTTAGAACAACTTCCCCCTGCAAAGGTCCACTCGCCTCTGTCAGTCAGTGAAATGCCCAACCCTGCAATCCCTGGGTCCCATGCTAACCTCTGTTGAAGATCACCCTGTTGGCCCTGCACTACTCTGACCATGACTGTTTGCCCCCTGCATACATCCTGAATCCTCCTCTCCTGGATCCTCCAACTGAAATACTTGTGGCCATTGGACCTGCTGTCCAGAAATTGTATCAGTAAAGACACCTCTGTAGAATAAGTACCTGTCCAAACATCTCCATGCCCTATCATGATGATCAAGAGGGAGAAAAGGTCTCGCCCCATAGGACAAGTACCTGCAGGCCCCCTCCAAACCAACCCCTGGTTGAGTGTTTGGATCTCTAGCACCATCTGGGTCACCATGTAGTGAAACACCCTACTAACCAAGTGAACTCCTGGATCCCATGGTAGACTTGGAATTTTATCACTTCCAATCTCCTCTAACTGCTCGTGTCAGACTGATCACCGTCATAAACCTTCTGTGCTCATATTCTATCATCTGGCCTATGGTGCTCACCATCACACACCAAGTCTCAGTTGGCTACTTATGATGATCCATCTCTATCCTGCTGGATGCTGTAAAAGTACTCCTATCAAGCGGTCTCGGCCCACGCACTCTCCATGCCCTCTGCCACTGTCTATCTCTCCTCATGCTGCTAACCATGATAAAAGTGTCGGGAAAGGGTAACAGAGGCATCTGCAGCTGACTATAGGACTGGAGGGTGTCACATGCTTTGGTCAATCCCAAGGATTCGACCAGAATCTCGTCCATCAGTGTCCATGATAAATATTCTCCTATGGTCATCACCGAATCCCAACCATCCAATACAACTAGAAGTAACTCCTCCAACTGCTGGTCCACCAACCTATACCTCTCATCTCCCATGCAACTGATGATATGGTGAAGGTGATCTCTCATAACTATGTGATGCTGCAAAGGAGTGACATCTGCATGCTCCCCTAGGTGTGTCTCCTCCCTGCAAAGCACTATACTCCTCTGAATCCCACCATACATCTCGACATGTCTCTGTGAGCTATCGCTCATCACTGTATGCTCAAGTATACTCATGCCATCTCCCGTATACTCGTGTTGCATCATAGATCTTGGGTATGCTACTGGATAAACCTCTACCTGAGGGTCAAGCACTCTCGGGACACAAAAGCACGTGTCCTCAAAACTGCCCCTGGCTCCGGAGTTCCCATGCATCGGTGACTACTCAACTATATCAAAGATCCTCATGGAGTGTAGCTCCTGTACCTCCAGATCATAACTCTCCATACTCATCAGTGACTCTGGGTACTCATGCTCATCCATCAACTAGCACTCCTCTGCTAAACCACCAACATCCTCACCGACTCTCAGCTACCCCGCTAAGTGGTGTGACTCTCGATCACAGTCACGTTGAGGTACCACCTCATGCCTCTCACGACTAGTGCCATCGCTAAAATCCTCAAAAATGCTCTCTGTAGAAGATAAAGTGTTGAACTGCTTGTTTACTACTGTGCCATTGGGTCTGTCCATACGTAATTGCTCATCATCCTCAACTGCTAGCTCGCTCTGAATCCTACTGTATCCAGTGTGAGCAGTTGTATCCTCCTATGCACTCAACCTGCTACTATCATTTGCGCTTGGATCCCATATAGCTGTGTCCAGACACATGATTTGGTCATCCTGAATACTAAAGAGTGCATCCTCATCCATGCAGGCCGATCCTGGAAGCAAGTGCTCCATAAACCTGTTAGTCTCCACAATCTTCTCAACTAATGGAGTCTCCAAAAGATATGACTCAATCTCCTCTGGCTGATCTGTATGTGTAGGGTCCACTGTCTTTACTCCTTGTATATCCTCCTGGATCGGTGGATCTACATGTCTGTGGTGTGCATCCCTCACACAAGGCTCATCAACCCTATCTGACATGCCACTGACCTCCTCATGTGATGTGGTTATCAGGGGTGTCTGGAAGGATGACATATGTGTCATGACCATCATAGGAGGTTGGTCATTTGTAGGTGCTAACACGTGTGAGTCCTCACTAGTGTCACCACTCTGCTAGGGTGTAAGGTCATCAACACCATGTGATATGTCTGTTGAAGTACTGGTGCTATCATCCTGTCCACCCAATTGTCTATCCCCTATACCAGGGTCATCATCCTCCTCAAGTGTGCTAGTAACATCATCATCTATACAAGAGTCACTATCGCTAGCCTCTGTGCAAGAGTCACTATCATCATCAGACTGTCCCAAATCATCATCCATCGCTCCATCCTTACTCATCTCATCATCACTGTCATAGCGTGCCTCAATAGTGTGCTTTTGGTCCTGATCCTTGCACCTATGATCTGGTTCCCATGACCCCTTGCAACCGTAGCAAGGTTGTGTGCTCCTAATGGAGCTCCTCTATTCTTCCATCCATCTAGCTGTTTCTTTTTTCTTTTTATCTGCTATGATGATCCTGTGTAAGATATCCTCTTTGCTCCAATTGGAATTTCTAAAGGCTACATACTGAAGAAAGGTTATGAGAGCCCTATGTTCCTTGCTAAAGTCAGAATACATTATCTCTAAGCGTGTCATCTCAAAGGCTATCTTATCCATTTCTTCCCAACTATCCATTTATCCCTATGTGAGATCTCTTAGGTTTGGTAGGATTTAAGCTCTGATACCACTGTAATGATCCCAAGCCATTATGCCAGGATCATCACGGTTTTGGGTGTCTTTTTAAAACTTTTTCTGGTTGTGGTATTTCGTCAAACACTTCGCTGACCTACTTGTTTACATGTGTTTATTTGTTGAATGACCTCTTGATTTCGGCCTTAGGGTTTATTGATGTGTTTACATATGTGTTTGAAACAACTAACAAGAAGATACAATTATGGAACATACCTCAACCATATGAAATACGATAGATAAGCCAAAACATCTCAAATCTGCTTTTATTCATGAAACAGAGAAACCTGCTACAATGAAGATGTCGATCTGAAATGCTCAACAGATGGCTAAGAAGATAGACAATAGAGTTGCTACAAAATGCTCCAATAGAAGACGACAATAAGCCTCCAAGGGCTGGATATACAATGAAGACTGAATACAAGTAGATTTGGGTCGTAAGAATGCTAAACCCCCAAACTGGAAGGTGCCACGCCCTGCTGGATAGTTGAAGCTCCTCAACAATTCAGCCCTACTGCCAGATGTGTCCAATCACCCCAAGAAAGATGCTAAACAGTAGATCAGGTGATGGCAAGAACAACTCAGGTGCCCGAATCTCCAAGATCCCTCTCAAACCATATGGATCTGAACCTCCTCCAATGTATGGTGCGCCCTCTTGGATGGTTGAAACCCTAATAATTCGACCTCTCTCCTAGAGACCTCCAACAGCTCCACCAATCCACTAGAATGATAGATCGGGGCACGACAATGAAAACCCAAGTGCTCAACTAGGCCAAATATCGTCTAGATCCTTAGATCTAGCTACCCTCCAAATAATGGTGCACCCTCCTCTTGGGGAATCGTCCCATTGTCACTAAAAATGAATCCTTCATTGAAGTGCCTCCGAAAACAACCAAGAATGGTGCTAAGACACCTGCAAGAGAAACCCAATACTTGGAATTCCCAAAATCACCTCTCCTCAGCTAGGACGAATCCTCCCTCAATGAATGGTGCACCCCTCTTGCTGGAAACCCTAGCTGGTGCGCCCTCTCTCTCCTGCCCCTGCAACTAATGTAGAATCCTCCTGTAATTGAGTAGATCTGGAACTAGAATGGTGTGGGAGAGTATTGCATCTCCGAGACCAAGCTTGGGACAAGCTAGGTGGAATCTTTCACCACCGAATCGTCCTCTAGGGTTTGTTAAGTCAAAACCCTAAAAAACCCCAATGTTGGGCTCACTAGCTAAAAGCCATATATCAAAATATGATGATACATGAATGAATGAGAAGAGGCCCATGTCTTTCCTTTATACCTTTTGGCTCACCTTGTCCCTCCAAAGTGACTTTCATTTTATTAATATTTAATTAATTAATTAAATCACTTTAATTAATTAATTAACCTT
Organism: Picea mariana; assembly: GCA_032191745.1. Taxonomy (NCBI): domain Eukaryota; kingdom Viridiplantae; phylum Streptophyta; class Pinopsida; order Pinales; family Pinaceae; genus Picea; species Picea mariana. Next base: position 131,599 of record JASDQU010102884.1, on the reverse strand, counting down.
TTTACCTCTGAAAAACACCTTATATATCCTTGTGGCTTCCCTAGCCACCGAAATTCACTTCTCACTATCTCATCTTGTAGTGTTGCTCCTCTCGATTCCAATGAGCTATTACACTGAGAGGTTCCTCCAAGTAATGTACCCAAAATGACCTCTTTAGTGAATTTAATTAACTTATAGCCCAAAATAGTCAAAATCATGGAAATCGTCGAAATGCAAAGAAACCAAAGCCAACCCATGCGGAATGGCTCATAATGATGAAATATGATGAGCAATGCAAGATGGACCCCACAACGCCTCTTAATAACCCCTGTACTCACTATAACATCCATCTGGCTACTTTGGTCATCATAAACCTCTGCACTATGATGATGTCCCAAAGTGGGGACATTACACCTTAGGTTGTCACGAAGCTCTGGCCCAGTCACTTGAATGCCCAAATCCCTAAAATTCATCTTTTCCAAGGTTTCCATTATGACCTTCCTTGAACAATTTTGTGCACTTGGTTTGACCATAAAACAATCTCGCCTTAAATGGCCAACCTACCGACAAGTTGAACACCTAAAATGAATTTTCAAATAATCAAGTTGCTGAATAAAAGAACGAGACCTCCACATCACCTCTAGATATGGAAAAAGTCCTTTGCTAAGGTATAATTCCACCAAAACCCTAGCCACCATTTTATCCTCGAACCCAAGACTATGATCATCAAAATAAACAAACCAACTGAAAGCCTTCTCCATAGACTAAAAAACTGGTCTAGTCCAAAGTTGTAGCGGAAACCCAGGAAAAATCACCCATACATGTTGAACCAAAAAGGGTCGGTTCTTGGGTTGAAAGCAGGGTGCCAACTTTTTAAGACCAAATTGGATTTCCCCCAGAAGCAGGAATGCTATCGAATTCTCTCTTCATCTTGCAACGAAATGAATGGAAAACACAACCACCCTTTCACGAGGATATGAAACTTTGGCATATAACCAAGAAGCCATTTCCACCCTACTTCTAGCCATTCTACCAAACTGGTTCTTGACATAAATTTGCCCATAAATTTCCCCACCAAGGCTCGATCTGAAAATGCTTCCACTGAGTCCATCCCTACATCGTGGCCAAGGACCATGCTTACCCTCTCAGATATCTCCATAATGCACTTATATACAACCACATTTCCCTAGCTCGCTCCTCAAAGAGACCACCTGTAGTGCAAGGAGAAACCCGCTCCGAAGAGTTTTGTAACTATCGACTAACCTACGAACTAAAGTCTCTAGTACACCTGAGTATCTCTTGGTATTGTTCATCCATCTAAAATGCATTCGGCATATCCCATAGACCATACTCACCATACTCACCGTAATCGACCAAATCGTGCTCCATTTACAATCTTATCGAAAAAAAGACTCAAAAACAAACAATTGGTACCCAAGAAAGACCTCCTCCTATGGAAAACTTAAGATTTCTCCATCACCCCAAAGACCTGATAACCCCGAGTAAGTCTATGTCCATCAATTTTAAAGATAAGGCCCTATTTTTTGTATATAATACATAAGTAAGAGATAACAACTACTTTTGTATAATTTGAATTTATTCATTTCACACTTGTTTTGTTTATGACTTGGTTTTAGATATGATTTGCGAAGCTCATAATTGTTATATTTTAAAACAAAAATTCCACTTTAATTTTTAATGTATTAAATATTGAAAAAACAAAAATAAATATTAAAAAAAATAAAATTTAAAATTTTAATTATTTGAAAAATAAAAAAATATTAATATTTTCATATAATTAATTTTTATTTAAAATTTATTTATTTATTTAGTTAATTGAGAAATACATCTCGTTCCCTCTTAACTTCACATTAGCTTCTTCTATATACCATAATCAATGTTTTATAAATGACTCAATCTTTTATATATATATATATATATATATTTTTTATATATTAACACAATTTAAAAATATTTATAAAAATACTTACATAAATACCGAATTTGTGAAAATACCAACATAAATATCAAATTGAAATAAAAAATTAAACTAAATACTTATTTAATTGATTCCATTTACCATAAATTAAATTAAAATCTAACTTGTTTAATATTAAGAAGAATACTTTTTTTTTTTAATTATTTAAAAAATAAATCCAGCCATATATATAGTTGTAGTTTAATTGTTTTAAGTTTTTGTTTTTTTTTAAGAGATATTTTTTGTTTAATTTTTTTAGAAATTAAGTTATAAATTATTGGCTCTGCATATTTGAGTGGTAAAACTGTATATTTCAAATTTTATGTAGGTTTTTTAACAAGCTAAATCCATTTT
>JASDQU010102884.1:116033-129191 GCA_032191745.1 Picea mariana | reverse complement strand
ACAAAATATATATATATATATATATATATATATATATATATATATATATATATATATATATATAACTTCTTAACATGATAATGATTTTTCATATACCACCAATAATAAAAATAAAAATAACACATATATGATTATAATTAAAATAAAATATTAAACTCAATGCAGGACACATAATTGATTTCAATATGAATTAAATTCATATTTATTATAAATTAAATTTAAACTTAATCTATTTTTATTACTCATTTAAATTAATTAAAAAACAAATTACAAACACTTAATTATTTAAAAAATAAATTTATTTTTAAGTTAAATAAATATTAATATTATATTTTAAATTAAATTTTAATTTTTTTATTATTAAAAAAACATATTTTTTAATTTTATATTAACTTTTTTATATACAATAAGTAATGTAAAGGTTTTTCAACTATCAAATTTGTGAAAATATTTAAAAATTATTAACATAAATATTTAATTGAAATAAAATATTGAAATCAATACATGCTTTCAAAATTTTATATATTTTCTAATTTCTCTCAAATATATATTCTCTAAATTTGAAAATTGTATTTGCAACATATTCAGAAACCATTAAAAATTTAGTTTTCTTTAAATAACCATAATGATTCAGCAAGTAAACGGATAACAGTCAGTGATGATGATACACATTGCTCATTGTACTCACTGCAATAATGGTAATGATTCAGCAGGTAATACCTATAACAACCAGTGATGACTGTATCATTGTTAATTTCTAATGGATCCTTAACCGGATGAGCAATAAATTCCTTATCCTCTCTTTGAAATAGTGACATATTAAGTTATAGTAGGTTTTCCACAGGTAACACCCATAACAATTAGTAATGATTATACCCACTATTAATTGATAAATATATTATTAGATATATTAAATTATAGTAGGTTTTACAGACATATTAAGTTATAATAGATTTTCCCACTATTAAAAAAAATCCAATTAAACCAAAATGTAGTAATGATTATACCCACTATTAATTGATAAACATATTATTAAATATATTAAATTATAGTARGTTTTATAGACATATTAAGTTATAATAGATTTTCCCACTATTAAAAAAAAATCCAATTAAACCAAAATGTAAAAGCAATATGTCCTTCCTTCTTAACAATACAAAACCAAGCTGAACCAAATTGTGAAAGCAGGTGCAATATGTCCATCCTTTTAAGAATACAAAACCAGTGTGCAAATGTCTGCAAATTATGCTATGTTACATATAGGCATGACTAAACTGTTATGGAGAAATGGGATGTCTGTATTCATCATCTTATGACACCTTATATCGACTCAGGGATGCCCTTTAAGGTGGATCAAGTATATACCAAATACAAATCAAAACAAGTTCCATCGATTCTAGGAAGATCGCCAAATTAAAATGCAGTTACAGAGGAAAATATGAAGATATCTGCCATAAAAACATACAGAAGAATTCCATCATGCAATTCAAACAAAACCTAGGCAGCCCTATAAAAAAAAAAGACACAATACATACATACCCCAGTTTTGGTTTTGTCTGTGTCGACCTATAAGTCGATGTCGGATGCAATCTACCGGGGAGAAACAGTGATGTTGGCATCATCTTCGACAAGGGTTCCGCTTCTGACCGCGTTGAGAGCATGGAGAGGCCAGATGAGGCCTTTCCAAAGAACCCTGGAAGCGATGGGAACGTCGATGATGATTTCTTTCTGGGTGGGCTTCTTTTCGGGCCGGACGGCAATCAGGTAGCTGCGGCCCACCCATCCGATCCAGCCGGCAATGTAGAGGAAGCCAACGCCTGGGAGGATGAACTCGCCCCAGTGAGCCTGGTCACCGTCCACCACCAGGTGCGGCAGCCCGTCGGTGCCGCAGAGGAGCCCCGCCTTCCCGTAGTTGTCGAACCGTTTCTTGGTCTTCTCGATGGACGCCTTGATGGCCAGGGCCGGGGCGCTGTCGGGGGCGTAGGGTTTCAGGCTGTTCTCCAGCTTCTTCAGCGACTGCTTCTCCCTCTTCGCGAACGCCTTCGAGTCCTTGCACGGCGTCAGCCCCGAGACGTCGGCATGCGCCTCCGACGGTACCGCCACTGGAGCCGCCGACATGACGGCTGCCAGAGCCAGAGCTGTGGATATGTTGGCGAAGGCATTCGACTTCTTGTTCTTGTTCTTCTCCTCTTGTCCTCCTTCTGAGGCGGAGCATACTGTTCGGGATTTGCAGTGGGGTAAGTTGAATGTGGACGAAAGGGTCGACTTGGAGGTCGACGGGCTTCGCAGGGGCTTGGCGAGTCCCGTGGGAACGTAAGTCGATACTCCTGCCATCGCCATTGTCATCGCCATTGCTGCCAGTGAATGCTGACTTGCCAAGGAGGTCGGAGTATACAGGAGAGGAGAGGCGAAGCGGGTTGGATGTTTGTTCAGATCGTGAGGATGAGACTCATGGAACGAGGATAAAGCCAATCATGTCGTGGCCATTTCTCATTGGTTTTTATATTTTCGTTATCTCATTATCTCATCTCCTATCTATCTCTCAATTCTTTCCTTCCTTTGGAAAATATCACCCGCATAGCTTATCTTAAACACTGAATTAAGCACAATTACCCATGATCTGCTTATCTTAAACACTGAATTAATAAAGTTTCAAGAGAAATCACAATTACCCATGATCATGAGACCATTCCTAATGTTATTTTTCAAGATGTGAAACATTGAGAATGGTATCCACTAAATTGTGATTCTTCTGGGAATGTGTAACATTGAGATGACATCTTAAGAACTAAATTGTGATTCTTCTTTTGGGAATGTGTAACATTGAGATGGCATCTTAAGAATTGTGATTTCTTTAAGGCTATAGGTTAAAGGTTTTATAAAATGGTGATCTTTTTTAGGATATTTGTCTGAAATCCAACGAGAAATTATTGGATTTGTATATTTGAGTGATTAGTTCTTTATAATCCGAGTGTCTTGAAAGTTTTTCAGCACGTTGAATCCATTTCTGCATTCAAAAATGGATTTTGAACAACAAAAAATAGTGATCCGTGTAAATTTATATGATCGAATTCCGGTAAAAAAAACATTTCGTAGAACAGCTAGCCAACGCCTTTCTTTAAGTGTTTTATTGCTTCTATTCATTTTTAATGTTTGGATATAATTTGTGGAGTGCTCTAATCTACTCTTATCTTGTAATAAATGTTTTTATATTTATCAGAATTTATCAGAGTTTAAGGATACAAGAAGTCGAAGTTTTCATCAATTTCAAAATCTTATAGAATTTCTGATGATATCGATTGATATAAAATTGGGCAAAACTTTTAAGGTTAATCTTCCAACATGCATAAAACTTAGGCCATGATGGAATTTTGGTCATAAATTCATGTCAAATTTTTATCGGACTTGTGACAAAAAGAAAGGTATGTGTTTGCTACAAGATTAGCTTACTCCATTTGAAACAATGAGAATGACATGTAAGTGTTAGGGACTTAACCTCCCTAACCCCTCACGTAGATAGAATAATATATTTTACATGTAATAAAGATTGGCATTTGTTGATAAGGACTATTTAATAAATGTGAACAAGTCAATGTAAGAAGCCCTAGTAGAAGCTTTTGCTTCTAAAAAGATCTTAATCTAGATTGTTCTTTAGAAGATAGAATTAGTATAAATAAGAGTATGAGGCATGAGAAAGCCTTGTCTTGAGAATTATTGTAATAGAGCATTGCTATGTTGGAGGTTGCCCCCTTGAAGAGGCAAGTGAAGATTGCTTTCTATCAATAAAAGTATCATCTTTTGTGTTTTGGTTCTCTACATTTTGTTGTTCCACTTGTATTTGTTGTAGTATTTCTATTTTCTTCTTATTATAATAGATTTGGTACCTAACAAGTGGTATTAGAGCACTTTCCTATGATGAAACTATCAGAATTGTTTTTCGAGGGTAGAGACATGTACTGCCAACGTCTTTAAAGAATAAAGATCTGTCGCTCAATGGGTAAAATTGCGGTGGGGAAGACTACATGTAGGAAATGCAGAAGGTTTCACGACGTTACTTAGAAACAAATGTTTCACCTTGTTGGAAACCTCTATAACCCTTAATGGTATCCCTTGAGTAGTACCGCATCAGACATAATATGTACACAACCATCACTCCCACGTACCGTCAGGTATATCGGGAGTCCCCTAGGTCTCCTGAAACCATCTCTATATCAACCGATCAACTGTCTAACTGTTATAGTGACACCGAGAATAACACTCGGGAAGATACTCTCCAGTACCTGGGTAATCCGGTAGTATAACTAAGGGTACGATCGAGATTCCTTAGTTGGTGCCTTGATATATTGGACCGAGTACCACTTTTTGAACTTGCACATATACCAGAGATTTATAACATAAGGAAAAACCTTGTGTGTAGGAACCTTGAAAACCCTAACCCTTGGGAAAGACACAAAACCAAAAAGTAACAGATGAGATCATTATCACTGAACCCTAACTCCTACATTCTAGTTGTAAAATTCCTACATAATTTTTCCTATTAACAATTTGGGCACTTCATCACTGCAATATTCTTTAGGCAGGAGTATAACTCTATAGGAGTAAAAAAAATAGTATAGTGGTCCCACCAACACCCTTATTTGGGACCTATTCCATTGGATTTCTCTCTTTTCCCTGATGAGCGTGGTGCCTATCATTTTTAAGATTTTTTCCCATGGACCCAACACCCTTATTTGTGACCTATCCCATTGGATTTCCCTTTTTTCCTTGATTGTCATGGTAACTATCACTTATCAACCTTTTTTTTTGTGGTCACACCCACCCTTTCCGTCACCCTTATTTCATGCGTATCCCATTGGCTTTCCCTTGTCACCTTGATCGTAGTGATATATATCACCTATCTACCTTTCTTAAGTGGACCTACTCTCGATTCCAAGCAGCCTTCCTTTCCACATGGCCACCACTAGCACCCAAGAACTACAAGCTAAAATTAGCAAGAACAAGGCCCAGTTTGATTGTTTCGAGGACTAAGTCCAGACCCAATTTTCCAAAGTTGACAACTGATTTGAACAATTAGAGGGAAAAATTGACACCCTTAATGCCACTCTCCACCGGATACTAAAGTGATCCCAGGACCCCCCCTTCCTTGAAAATCCCTCCTAAATATATGGTCTTGACTCCTCCCATACTATGGCCTTTCACTCCAACCCCTTTCCTTGTGACCCCCGTCTTCCCCAATTTGAGATCAATAAATTTGATGGCTCTGATCCCATGGGCTAGGTCACCCAAATGGAGCATTATTTTTCTTCGCATGGCATTACTGATGAGTTGGCCAAATTTCATTATGGTGTTCACTATCTGGATCTTGAACGTTGGAAATGGTGGAAATGGTGTAAAAATTCACACCAAGGGTATGTTTTTTGGACCTAGTTTGTTGCATATCTTTATGAATTCTTTGACACCGACACCCATTATTTAGGTCATTTGAACAAGTTGAAATAGTCTGGCATAGTGAAATACTTTATAACTTCCTTTGAGCACGTGGATTTCAGAACGAAGGGCATGATAGATGCCTTCTTCAGGTAATGTTTTATTAATGGCTTAAAGGATGAAATCTGAGCCCAAGTCCACACAGATCACCCCTAGACTTGGTTGGAAGCTACTAAATGTGCCAAAGAAGCAAAACATGTTGTCTTTTCCCAGAACTGAAAACCCTATTTTATTCCCTTCATTTGACCTACCAATCCTTCCCCTCAAGAAATCCCTCTTAAGATCCAGAAATTAATTGGAGAAGAAACAACAAAATGCCAACTCAAGGGTTCTTGCAATAATTGTGATGACAAATCTTTTCCTAGGCCCAAGTGTAAGGAACAAAATATTTTTATGCCATTTCTAAGGATGTTATTGATGAGGAGGCTGAAGCTTACCTTGTGGAAGAGATACCCCCCATAGATGATACTACTCTGCGTGTTGATCGCCTAGAAGTTGAATTGTTGATTTCATTGCATGCCCTCATTGGCTTCTCTGCTCCCCAAACCCTAATTCTATTTGGCTACATTAATCATAAGAAATTCATAATCCTTGTTGACAGTGGCATCAACCATAATTTTATTCGTTGTCACATTGCTTAGGAAATCAATTTCTATATTCATGTTGTCAACAATTTTCAAATCATGATTGCGAATGGCGATTCCATGAAATGCGTTGGGCGTTGTGAAAATGTGTTCCTACTAATTGGTCAGTACCAACTGAAATCTCATATGTTTGCTATCGACATGGGTGGTTGTGACATTGTGCGCAGTGTTGAATGGTTATGCACTGTGGGTCCCATCCTCATGGATTTTAAGGAATTAACCATTAAATTTCAACACGAGGGACATCAATATAAGTTCCAAGGCATCACAATAGGCTCCCTTGAGATTATTGATTCCCATAGAATGGAAAATCTCCTAAAAAAAGGTCATTTGGAATTATCTTCCAACTCCATTCCATTCAAGCAGTTGAGACACCATCTATGCATCTTGACCTCCAATCTATCTTATCCCATCACCAAATCATTTTTTCCACTTCCCATGGAATTCCCCCTTCCCATGGTGTTCATTATCATTACATTCCTATAGTCCCAAGTAGTCTTCCTCCCAATGTTCACCCTTATTGTCATCATTTTTCCTAGAAGAGTGAAATTGAGAAAATTGTTTAAGAATTGCTCAAAGTGAGTTTTATCTTTATTAGTACGAGCCCCTAGTCTTCTCCTAAGGTCATGGTACTCAAGAAAGAAGGAACTTGATGCATGTTTCCAGATTTTTGCACCCTCAACAAACTCACCATCAAAGAAAAATTTCTCATTCTTGTCATTGATGACCTATTGGATGAATTGAGTGGTTCTCGGTACTTTACTAAACTTGATCTTTATTCGGGCTACCAACAGATACATATGAAAGAGGAATACATTCCCAAGACTACATTCACAACTCATGAGGGTCACTATGAGTTTTTGGTCATGCCCTTTGGCCTGTGTAATGCTCCCTCCACTTTCCAAAGTCTCATGAATCATGTCTTCCACCATTTCCTTCGTCATTTTATCTTAGTTTTCTTTGATGATATTCTCATCTATAGTAAAACTTGGCAAGCCCATCTATTCCATGTGGATCGAGTTCTCCATCTACTCTCTTCACTAGACTAATTGTCCCTTAGGAAAAGTAAAACATATGTCTTGCTAGAACTGATCAATTTCTTAGCTCTTGAATTTATTTTCATCAATGTGCACAAATGAAAATAAAATATTTCACTAGTAAGTTCCAAAAGGTTAAATATTTTGAATTAACTAAAGATTTGGTTGTTTCTCTGTCTCAGCTACCCATGAAAAGTGTAGTTATGGATATTGCGGTAGCTGACATACCCCCTAAGTTTGGCATGTTGCTATCCAGGTCCTGGGCCAAGAAAATAGGAGGACCCCTGCAAATGGATCTTACATATGCAACCATCCCTATTTTTGGAGGAGAACACAGAAGGTTATACAGAGAATTCAGGTTGGCATACATTGTGAGTGATCATCAGAATCCAGGTAATCATCCCATTTATGTTGTTGAAGATGAATTTGGGTCATCTATTTGTCATATAAATGATGATGTTCCATAAATAGCAGTCAAGAAATGCAGAAATCAGCCATTGGTGGACCAAGGAAATGAAGTCTGGAAGATGTATTTTGATGGCTCATCTTCAAATGGTGGTTCTGGTGTTGGTATAGTCCTCATTTACCCTTCAAAGAAGGTGGTTACACTCTCATACAAACTAGAATTTGAAACAACTAACAACATAGAAAAGTATGAAGCCTTGGTGCTAGGAATGAGAGTTGTTAAAGACATGGCCATTGACAAATTGGCAATCTTCGGTGATTCTAAACTGGTTGTCAATCAGGTGAAGTACATTTACCAAGAAAAATATCCAAGGCTGAAACATTACAAAAATGAGGTATGGGACATAGTTGACAATTTCTTTGTAGCATTCAATATTTCCTTTATCCCCAAAGATGCCAATCAGAGGGAAGATTCTCTAGATTTGGATGCCAGTACCTTTAGGCCTCCCATTGGTCCAAATGTCAAATATGAAGTGGAGGTTAGGCATGATAAATCTATACCAAGCAATGTTAAGCACTGGTAGGTTTTTAGTGATGACTTGGAGCTCATGATATTTCTATAAACCATTGATGAATTCTCAAATATATCCATTGATCAAGAGAACAAGGAAGATGAAACATAAAATCAATAGGCACCTCCTTTTCTGAACAAGGTGGTTGGAAACAACATTGTATAACTCAAAACAAATCACATCACAAGGGGCTTAGTACCACTAGAGAGGCTTTTTGACATCAATGTTGTCGCCGATATAGTTGCCATGAAAAGTTAGGAACACGAGGTTGTGGACTGCAATATTGGGACAGTTGCAAATCCAAAAATTGTCAAGATATCCAGGGCACTTCTAGATGAGAAGAGAGATAGGTATGTCAGCCTTATGAAAAATTGTTATAATATAATGGAATTTCTCATTTAACCATATACAATATAGTAATATTGTCACCTAACCATAGGTCGAAGCCACCCTTGAGCACCTTAACCTTGATAGAGAATGATTCTGGAAGCAAGACCTAGGATTAATAGCCAAACAAAGGTGGCACACCTCTCTCTAAGGATAACACACCAAGAAAGAATAACAAAAGCTGATAAGAGAATCCAACCCAAAAAACTGAAAATACAGATTGCAGAACCACTGGCAACAGTTGTTCCCAAGACTTGCGCACAAACTAGCCAACTGCAGTGTGCATAGGTGTACTTCTGTAGTTATGAGAATGTTGGCCAAAATGAAGACTGACCTCCTATATTTATACTATTTCTTCCACACTGCCTGGGCCGACTTCTCATTCTGGGTGATAATTACTTAGTATATAACATTTCCTTTAGCTGACTTCTTCTCTTAGAGACTAATAACCTAATACAAATCATTCTCTTAAGCCGACTTGTCTTCTAGGGTTCTTAATCAATTATTTATGGTTTCTTCTTTCTTCCTGGAATATTCTATTCTCGTCAGGTTTACATGTGGAGGTAAATACCTCCCGCAACTACCATAATATCAACACTCCCTCCTAGATAGGGAGGTATTGAAGGCAATGGTCTTGAGCACAAACATACCATTCAACTGGTAGCATCATCATAGTGTATAGACTATCTCATTATTAGATCATAAGCACCATCATTACTATCAGTGTCATTTGACAACATCAACTGCATCATATCTCAAAACCATACTCCATCTGAGTAATCAGACATGATGTTGAATAAGCCACTCACTCCAAGGAGTGATACAAGAGGCATTCTTGTAATCTGGGCATATGTCCTAGAAGAATAGTTGTTCTGGACCATTTTTCATTTAGAGAATCTCTGTCCATCAGTACACTGATAATCCATCTAGATGATAATCATTTTCAATACTTCTGATAGTTTACAGGGCAATCAGAGCAATGTCATTCAATAGAACACAACTCTGTCTATCCATAGTAGTACACAAATACAGTGCAGTGGTACACTACCACACCAAGTAGCACACAACTACTTGATCAGTGACATATAGTCACAATCAATGGAACACATCCACCATAGTAGCATACATCTACTGTCCAGAGACATATAGTTTAAATAGAAATCATATCATCTGATATCAACTTGCACAAAAAAACAATGTCATGATATAAACTGAATCATCTGGGCCATTATTCCACTCACATTTGTGAGATATGGAAGAGCATCTTCCCTCAGAAGGTAGAAAATCAATCATGAGCTACTGGACTATTCTTCTCAAGCATAGAAGTATAATTGTCCTAATTTCTGAGCCTGGACCATTCACCTATCTAGGCCATTCCTCCGGCACTAAACAAAGTGAAACTTGGAGATAATGAGTCTGGCCTAGGGAATGTCTATCCCTAATTGTTGAACCTAGACCATTCACCTATCTGGGCCATTCCTCCGACACTAAACAAAGTGAAGCCTAGAGAGAATGAATTTTCCCAAGGGAATGATTGTCTGGATCATTTCCTAAGGAAATGACTGTCATGCACCAACCTCCAAAACAAACCATTCTTCAAAACTGCTCACAACTATGAGCTTTGAAATAATGACTATCCGACGAGGCAAACCAGTCTTTTTGACCACTACTGAGAGTGATTGTCAAGAATAAATATTGTCATAGACCATTCCCCCACACTGTCCACAAGGGGAATCGTTGTCTATGGTACATCAACAATCCATCGAACCATTTTCATTATGAAAATGACCATTCGATCTGGACCATTTTCTGAACTGGAAAATGCCTATCTGTAAAAAATCTCAAACCACTTTCCGAACTGGAAAGGGAACTACTCATCCTGGACCATTTTTCGAACTGAAAAATGGTTGTCCATAAATCAATAACACATCAATGCTCCCTCTGATCTAGATTTATTTTCGACACAAAATGAGAGTAGAGATATAATAAAGAAATGCACAGAGATATTGCAGATATCCAATAATATAACATAAATGTATCAGATATGAAACCATAAACACAACTATACAATAATACGCGATTTATATTAATGAAATAAATGTACAGAGATTGTAAAAATACAAAGTGAAAGACTCACTAGAATGGTGACAACTTATCTCTGAGAAGAGATGTGACGACTACTCGCATTCGCAAGAAGATGATTACAATGAGGCTATGAAGGCCTTTTTACAATAAACATGAATGCCAAAATGTCACACACCCACTACGACAACCTAGATTTTTTGTCTTTTCTTCAAGGGATAGAATCCCCGAATCTCTATGGGGCCTAGTGCAGGCCATCCCTTCCCTTATCCTCTTCCATGTGATCATTGGCTATGACAACAGGCCTTACCAAAAAGGCACTTCCAACTTTCGTTTTTCGGGATTTCTGTGTGCGAGCTCTCCCCAGATCCCTATCCCTTGAAATGCCGAAACACAAAATGGGGTTGATGAGCTCCTTGGCTCCCATTTTTCCTACTCCATGTGACCACCTCAGTGAACACATGCTAACACCAAATGGCACTACCAAAACTTGACTTTCGAGATTCCTGTTGCAAGGAAGCCTTGTTCCTTCAATCCCTGAAACCTGAAAGCCCGGTATCATCCGGATCTACGGTCCAGATCATCAACTTGATCAACGGCCTAGATTAAATCCGGGCATTCTACCTTTCAGGATTCCTGGTGGGGTCTTCACTCCTATTCCGCCGCTGTCCAGAACCCCGGTGGATTTCGATCTTCGCCACACGTTCTCTACAAATGGATGGTCCAAATCCTTTTGGGACTCCTCCTTCCTACCACATGACCATGTTCTGTGACCTAGGGCTCATCCACAAAGCACGTCGGGGTTTCGTGTACCGAGATTTCATGACTTGCGAAAACAAGGGGTCTTGCCCTTTGGTTTCCCGGGTGCCAAAATGACGAAACTTATTCATGCTAAACCAATTCAGGGTTTCGTATACCAGGATTTCACGATTGGTGAAAACGAGGGTCTTGCCCTTTGGTTTCCCAGGTGTCGAAATGCCAAAACTTATTCACGCTAAACCGATTCGGGGTTTCGTATACCGGGATTTCGCGAATGGCGAAAATGAGGGGTCTTTCCCTTTGGTTTCCCAGGTGCTGAAACACCGAAACTTATTCACGCTAAACCGATTCGGGGTTTCGTATACCGGGATTTCGTGACTGGAGAAAATGAGGGGTCTTGCCCTTTGACCACTCCAAGTTGCGAGTCGGTGCTCCTCCGAATACTTTGGGACTTTCAGGATGTTTTTCGAATCCACTCTCCTGCCTATGCAAAGGTTAATATCGACGGTCAATAGAGCTCTGACAGATCCTTGGATCTACAGTCCTGTATCCCATTGCTACTTGTGAATACTGAAGGGGTTGAAGTGTTAACGCCTATGATCCTCCTCTAGATCTGTCAGTCTTGACCGATCTGGGGTATTTCCGAAAGGATTCCGACTGTTCATCTACCAAATGATGGGGTATTCTCTTTCGATAACTAGACTCGCTGTCCTTTCTGATCTTGAATCACGAGATTCAACCTCTCGGAGATTCAAACTCCCACGACTTCGAAACCTGAGAGAACTACTCTTTCTTGTACAAGGTTTCCAGACTCAGATCACATGATCCTTCAGAGGGTTCTTGGGTAATTATCCCTAGGCTTGGTGACCTGACTGAAAAGCCTTCCTAATTTGACGAGCTATGAACTCTGTGATAGGGGTAAAGTAAACTCGTGGGTTTACTCTAATGGTAGTCTTTTCAAGGAACTCACTCCGGCTCTGGTATGCAAGGAAAATTCCTGGGAGGAGGTGCCTTCGGGAAATCAAACCAGGACATAGCGTGAGTCTGGTAGATGGGACAAATCTCAAGGGAACAGACTCGTATTCTGAGCTTATTCATTCTATACATAAACCAATTATGGTCATATAAGTATAAGCATGCATCCATTATTTCCAATCAAAACACAAGACAAACACTTCTATACAGAAACCATTTATGAGTGTATAAACATGAGCATGCGTTTGTGATATTCAATTCAAAATACAAGACATAACACTTATTAGAAACACCAAATGTGATGCGACTACTGAGAGGGGTGCTCATTTCAACCCAACCGTAGTCTCAATGACTCTAGATGGATTTACCACTAGCCACCCCCGAGCTAGATCATGATGCTTTAAGATTCAATCTCCTACTTCCAGCTCAATGGAAGTCGAGGAAGAAGGTTACTCTCCTTCTCCTCTGTTCATAACTCCCCCGTATTTCCATAGTTCCTCCAGTTTTTCTTCCGCGATCCCTATCACACATGTTCTCTCCTCTTATTCCCCACACTTCCTTTCTTGCCTTTTCTGAAAGATTGCTTGTGGTGCGAATTCCCCCATCCGTGGTTAGGTCTGAGAGCTTCTACGGATGGGCGGTTCACCCCCATCCCCTCATTAACTCTTAAGGAGCCTCCCCACCTACCATCCTGGCGGGTAATTCATTCCAGAGTCAGAGAGGTTCTTTGGTCTTTGAGCAAGTAAAAACCAGTACGGTATTGGTTCGGTGGAAGTTAACGCAACCATTCCAGGTCCCTTCCACCACCTC
>JASDQU010102884.1:59653-70176 GCA_032191745.1 Picea mariana | reverse complement strand
GGAAATAGAAAACCATTGGAAAAAACCATGTGCCGAAAAACCACCTAAATATCATGTGGTCCCGGAAATATGTCGTCTCGGTGCGAAAAAAATTTCCCAATCTTTTGTGATCAATGCCATTCTTTTCTTGATATTATTCTCCACATAGCTCATGGATGATGTAAGTAAACTTGAGGATCCTTTTAATTTAGCAGCGGGTGTGGTGAGTCCAACAATTTCCAAAGGGATGGCAAGGAGTGGAAGAGGCACCAAGGTCTCTTCCAGTTCCTTAATCCTCTCCTTTATCTTTGTATTTTCCACTTCGAGACCACCAATGGAGTCGTCCAATGCATCACTGGTTGTTCTATGGATTCTAGAAATATGGGAAGGCCACATATTTCTTAGGTTAACCTCTGAATGAGATTTCCCTTTTTTATTCTTCACATCACTCTTCTCGATAATTAATTCTTAGATTCGTTGTCAAATAAAGCATTCTGAAATACAAGTGACTCTTCTTCATCGAAGGTCTCATTCTCAATAATTTCCAATGACAGATTTTGGTGGGTCGTGCTGGTTGATCAATGTTAGGAAACATTTTCTCAATGTCATCCTCGAGCTCCATATATTTGAGGGAGAAGTTGTTGATGTCACTTTCAACGCAATGTTCTTCCTCCTCTTGTACAATATTCTTCCTCTTCTTACTTAGAGGAAGTTTATGTGAGCATTCGATTTTCCCCCGAGGGGGGTTCTTTTCTCCTCCTCCTCCTAAACTAATATTGATCACTTTTATAGATGGGTGGGTTTCTAGAGAACTTCTCTGAGATGTTGTAGTCTTAGGAGTAAGAATTGGGGACTAGGAACTCTTCTCGTTGGGACCCTTTCCTTTCTGTTTGTAAAATTTATTGGTACTGAGTACAGTGTCCAAGTCTTCAGCATTGTGAGTAGGAACACCTAAGTTATTATCTTCTTCTTCTCCTAGAAAAAAATGGATAAATGAATTGCTAAATCCCACTGCTAACATATGTTCCACAAAAATTTCGTTAGGGTCAACCCCTTTTATCCTTTCATCATACTTGAGATTAAAATTGTGGAAGTGGTTTGCAAATTCATTGATTTTGTTCATATTTCTGAATACAAAGTCCCCAATTTTCCAAGGCAAGGGTATGAATTTCTTTTTTCGTTTCTCATGAAAAAAGTGAAGCCAAAAATTATATTGACCTACCACTTCTGTAATAAACATTATGTCGGATATATGACATGGAAGAAAGGATGGATTTTCCTTAGCACCGAAAATCCTGATAACATTGTAATTTTCCATTTGCTCCAATGTCCCCTTTTTGTCCAGGAATTTACTTTCCTGGGCGGATATTCTGCGGGTATCTTTTCCAAACAACAATCCTTTAAAAATGAAGACAAAGTCATTGAAAACTTCATAAAAATGCAAGGAATCTCTGTGCCTCCACAACGCTTGGTACCAAAAGGTCACCGGGTCAAATTCACAATTCACATTCTTGCAGATAAACAATTTAGGAAAATGACAGCACTGTGCTATCACAAATACCAAATAAGAGGCCATAAATAATTTCTTATCTTTTTTTTATTGTGAAAATTGGGAAGAGATTTCAATGGAAATCAGTTTTCACCAATCAAAAATGGCTTGCTCTTTGAAAGTAAAATATAGGATATAAAGAATCATATGAGAAATACTGGCGGTACTTTCTTGGCTTGTCACCCTCGTGAATAACCCAACAATTTCGCGAAAGGGGTTTTTGAACGAGTTGACCTGCAACTTGGTGATATCTTTAGGGATGGTCGCAGAATTCTCCAAGAATTCAGGAAAGAGGTCCAGGTCGTTTTCATGCTTTTTCAAGAAGTCCCTTCAATCTTCACTTTTGAAAGTGAGTGTTGGCTCTGGGAGATTTAACATTTTACGAAAAATTTGAGGTGAAAGAGAGACAGGAGAATGGTATTGAAGTTGAATAATCGACTGACTTGGTATATATTTCTCAGTGCACCAGGAAATCAGTTCCTTGCAGTCGAAAACCTTAGGGACACACCCTGCAGGAGCAATTTCGGACGTCCAAATTACTTTCTTCTTAGCAGAAGGGGATGAATAGTAAGAATATGCTCTAGACCACTGAAAGTTCTGGTCCTCACACCCAAAAATGTTGAAAGTATCTCTGCAAAATTTTTGTCGAGCCACTGCTGCCATAAGTTGACGAGAGCATTCTTTTAATCCAGATAATATTTGAAATGAGCGCTTGAGAGAGATAATATAATCTTCCGCAAATCGTGCTTTAATGTGGTTTAATAAGAAATTTCATTGATCCCTTCGCTTATTAATGACGATATTTATGGAACCTGCATGATGATTTATTAGCATTAAACCATACTAAATGCATATTGGGAAAAGTGTGAAGGTGGTAGGGACGGACGAGAGCGATTAGGATTTGGGAATTTTGTGAACCCGCCAACCTGGGAACTAGTGAAACCACGGTTGTGAAAGATCAAAAATTGGCTAAGTGTTGTAATGTGTTCGGTCAGACTCAATATAGGAGAGATGAGATACTTAGGAGCTCGGAGAGTCCGATGGTCAAAATGTAGATCGTGGATCTTTTGGGTGAAAAATGTATATCACAGAACATGGGATATGAAAGCTTGAACCTGCGAACCCAGTAACCCACAACTACAAAAATGGATAAGTATAGAATAATGTGGTGGTCAGTGAGATTCATGATATGGGAGTATGGATGGAGATGAGGATCCACGAGTCCGCCAACTCGCGAACCCGTCGTTTTCGGAAAAATGACTAAGTATAGTAACTAAAAAGGGAGAAAAAAAGGGGAATTTGGGTAAGTATAGAAGAGGGAAAATAAATGAAAAATAAAAAAGGGGAGGGAAATTTCAGAAGCGGGAATTGATCTCAAAAAGATGTTAAAGGTAAGAATTTTTTGCAAATTTCATAAGTGGATGAAGAAAGTCATTTTAAAGAATAAAATGTTAAAGAAACAAATGAGCATGTTTCTAGGCACGAGTTAAGAGAATATGATGAATATGACAATAATGATGAGGAAGAAGAATGGAGAATAAATTTTGATCTTTCCTTTGAGAAAAAAATGTTTGGGAGAGGAATATGTTTAAGAGATTCTTATAATGTGGAGCATTGAGGAGATCAGGTATTATCTATAGTTGATGATGTGGAAAGAATCCATATGAAATATTAATTTTAGTGCAGAGGATGACAAGGATAGCAAGTGGGACCTTGATATTCCCACATTACACCAATTGGAAATGATGAAGAATGTCATCACAACCCATGAAGGGCATTGTGCATTTCAATGATGGCGAGTTGATGGAAATAAACTTTGTATTTGATGATGATAGCATTAGGATCAAGGAGCCTAAGATGAAATTGAAAATGAGGAAGAGAGTGAAGATGAATTTGAAGAAAATATGGAAGTATGCATGGTTCAAAGAATGGAGCAGAAGAAGAAAAAGGAGTGTGAATTTTACTGTGTGATTGATGAAAGGGCATATACATCATGATAGTGACCACATAATTTCAGTGGCAATCAATGGTCTCAACATGAGTTCGCTATTTTATTTTACTCTAGAATTATAATGCAATAGAATATACCAGTGCCCACCTTTCACTTCCCATGACTAAAATCACACTACAAATGAGAGTTTTAGACACCAATGAAACTAGAACTATTGGACCACCAGCCAAACAAATTGACAATCAACATTGTATCACAGGGGTTAGCACATGTGAGACCCCCAAAATAATCTCTATCATAGATGAAAGATACCACAAACGATTAGATTTTGATATCGACAATTGTTTTTATCAAAGTTGAGGAGAGATACCGATGAGATTATGTCCATTGGTGTTATTTGTGAGTGTCTTATATTGTCTTGTGGGGATTCATAAAAGTACATTGGAGTGGAGTTGGGAGATGTTGTGATGAACTTATAGCCACCAATTTACCAATTGGTATTATTGCACATATTTTTTCAAGGTCATCAATCAATCTTTGGGAGGAAATTAAAAACCAATATCCAATCCTTTGTGTAAAACTTGAGCTACATTTTAATTAGGGCATAGGTATTCTTTAATTCACATTGGGTTAATTAATAGTGTGTGAATTGGAATACATGGCATCATTTCTAGAAAGGATCACTCAAATTTATTAATGAGTACTCATTTGTAATATCCTCGTTTATAATCCTCATTTTAGTGATGTGTAATTAAATATGATGTACATTCACGGGCCTGAATATGTAATTTGTAAACAATGTATATCGTAATAATAAAATATGTAATAACAATGTATATCACAATAATAAAATACATAATAACAATGTTTATCGTAATAATAATTAAATATGATGTACAACCGTGGGCCTAAATATGTAATTTGTAAACAATGTATATCGTAATAATAAAATAAATGTGATGATAGTTGTAGGTGGACACAAATAGAATGATTGGGGGATAAGTTTCCAAAAGAGAGGGGTTTGAAGGGTGGGGGGGAGAATTATTCATGGGTATTAATTCCAACCCACTTTCCTAAATTTATTAATTTTAGTAAACCTTCTAATTTTCTTTTGAGTGTATGAGAGCCTAATATTTAAACACATGTAAGAGGGGTTGGTGGGAAAAGTCACATTTCATCGTTATGAAAGCATGGGGGATGAGTACAATCAAACTTGGGGAGTGTGATTCAACCTTCATGGGTAAAAGGGAAATTTGAATGGCCAGTGTAGGTAGTTTTTGCATGCATTTTTGGGAGCAACAAAAGTGTATGGAGCATTGGAGCTTGAAGGAAGCCATAGTAAGTGTTGTGGGCATATTTTTGGATTTATTGTTGCATGAAGAAGAAATCTATTAGGCCTGTAGAGAGAGAGAATTATGTGTGATATATTTTCCCTTGAACAATGGGTTTTTCTATCAGTTTTCTTAGGGAAACTAGCATCCATGAAGTCCCCAACAATAGAGATTCCTATCCAACCTTGTGTTGGAGCCCTGGAGGGAAGTGGGAAGGCCTGAGAGACTGTGAGCATAGAATGGGGATCCAAATTCCTTGGGTTGCACAGTTTGAGGGGAAGAGAGATGGAGGAATGAGGTAGTTGTAGGAAAACTATCTTGTTGTGGGAGCGAATTGGCTTGTCAGAGACACCTCTTTTGTGGATTTGTATCCCCAACTTAGGGGTGATTTTTTGCTAAGATTTGGAGTAGAAAATATGTGGTTGGGAGGAATGTTCATCCCTTCTAGCCGGCTTCTCATTTGCTGTTAAAAGATAATTGATTTTATCTTTGTTTACCAGTTTTATTCATAGGTTTTTATTGTTGTGCATGTAACTCTTATTTTTAAGTAAATTAATGTTGTTGTGTATGTGTATAATTAGTTGCATTCATATTCTATAAATGTTATTAGATGCATTTAGTTTATTGGCATCATAAACATTTTATGGGTTATGTAGTGGGGACACTGTAGAGTGGTATAAGAGCTTTGGTTACAACACCATGCGTGTATGGGTCTGTTACAATAGGTAGAACTTAAATATGTGTGTAAATTTGGGTAAAAAATTGTTTTTCCCAGTCTATGAATCTAGGGTCAAGGCCTTAAATTTGAAGTTTTTGTATGTTGGTGTTGTTTATGGGAGGTCAATTTGGCTTCTAGATAGCTAAATTTGGCTAATATGGATGAGTCGAGCATTTTTGTGACAGTCACGGGCCAGAAAATCATGAAAACGACTAAGTATGAAGATGTCCCTTAGTTGCTAATACAATGTGTATCGGTGAAGAATGTAAATATTTTGTTGATACATCGACAAGAAAATATCTTTTGGGCCTCTAAAAAAGGAATCGTTTCGGTGAGAAAATGCAATTTCTTCACCAAAACGTTAGAAAAAAAAAAAAAAAAATATATATATATATATATATATATATATATATATATATATATATTGTTTTTGTTAGTGAAAAATATGTCTTTTCATCGTCGAAATGTTAGGGACGTGAAGGTAAAATTCTAAAGGTTCATGAGTGGGTTTCCATCATTTTATAAAGAATAATCCAATTTGATGAACCTAGAACTTTGGAAGAATCCATTAGGAAGGCTAAGTATTTGTATGATAATAACAAAGGAAGGTCATCTCTCCAAAAGGCTTGGGATGATAAGAAGAGAGGGAATATGGATCAGAGGAAGAAAGGATTCAAGCCACCATTTGTCAGAAATAAATCTCAAGCATATTGGCAAGGACAATTAGTATAGGGTGAGCATAAAGTGACAACTTCCCTGGGGAAAAAGCCAAAGAAACATCTGATAAAGTGTTGGGGATTTGAAGTAAATCACTTGTACAAGGATTTTCCTCACAAGTGAGATAGGATGAGGACTATTCACAATATTGTTGGCCCGCAACAACCCCCTTCTTTTTTTTCCTTGATCAAAATCTAGGATCCATCTAAATTTTACTTGGATTCTTAGTTTGTATCTCTTTGACTTGAATGGATTGGTATTGGTTTGCTTTGTTTCGAGGTTGGTTTGATTTTATATTCTTTTATTTTGTTTGGTTTGAATTTCATGACTTCCAAAATGAAATTCAACCATTTTGTTTCATTTTTTGCAAAGTTTTGATGTCGATGGAAGAACTTCACAATTATAGAATTTTCCATTACCTCTTCCTTATTGAATTTATTTGTTTCTTATTATTATTTCTTTTGAGCTATGAGAATGGCTTGGTTGAAAACATGGAGTAATAAAAATGATTTTACAGAAAGAAGGCTTATTGTGACACATCTTTTCTATGGCATTTGTTCACATTTGATAAAATTTGAATGAAGGAGAGACAAACTTAGATCTATGGTAATACACAGTATGTTATGCAAAATATTATAAGTCATGCGCTGAAAGTCTGTGGTTTCATAATTTTATTTTGAATATTTCCAATTACAATAAGCTACAGAATCGTCCTTTTCAAATAGTCTCGGACCTTGGCTTGCTTTGAGATAGACTTAAGACATTCACCATAGTATGAGGCATGGAAGGTGGTTCATATGCATTACAAGGGTTATGTTATTATAAATCCAAAACACGAGTGTTGTTTCTTTTGATTTATTTTAATGCAATATAAGATCTTATTGGTCAACATCTTCTAAATATTATAAAGACAACATTTCATTATTTAAAATCTATCACTTGTTAAGCTTCATTTGTTCAAAGGTATCATACAAAATGCTTTGATCTAAAAAGATTACCATCACGAAACTTAGCCTTCATTTCTTTTATCTCTCAAAGTGTATGTTATTCCTTTGTGAATTATTGTGGGCTTAACGTTTATGTCATGAATTATTCCTCTTTTATTGGTTGTCATGGGTATATGTTTAAAGTGATTTACATAGTCTGGAGTCGAATTAATGAAAAGGAAAAATTCAATTTGTTGTGTTTTCTTCAAAATTGTTCTCGCAAACTTTATTATAACGCAATCTGAAGGATAGCTTAAGATTTGGATTATTTAAATAAACAATTTTTTAAGTAATAAGTCATACTCAGAGTGAGAATTAAAGCATTTGTTACTTTAGTGACCATTTATATTATTATATAGATGATGAGTAACGAATCCACCCACTTGCATGTATCATGGACTGTAAAGAAAATCAACCGGTGCATTGTGAAACCCTCGTTAATAAAATATGTGTACCCTTTTGCATGTTGTCATGATTTGTAAAAATTCAGGTTGAATAGGGATTGATCTCTATTTTGAGATAAGAGCGACATATTTGGTGAATCATCAACTTTTCTTGCATCTATGTATGGCATTCAACATTTTATCTGGTTGAGTTTGTTTGTTTGGATTTATACAGCCTGAGTGGGCCTAATGGTTAAGAACATGTGTTTCCTCTTAAGAGGTCACAGGTTCAAATCCAGAGGGGGGTAGGGTATGTATACCTTCGTAGACTTTACTAGTCAAATTGCTGGGCGGAGGGGGGTCCCTTGTCCCACAAACAAGGGGGTCTCATACACCAATTTGGTGTGTTGGCTTGGCTGTGACCTTAAAAATAGATTATTATTATTAATCTATGATTTTGTAACCATTATTAGTATATTTGTAGTAATTGATACGCTTTTTATTTTGTGATTTACAGGTATCCAATTTTTGGTATGAATCTTGAACAAGAATTTCTAAAGGATAATTATGATATTCCTACAACCAAATTATACGAAGGATTCTAGAAATTTTCTGGGAATGAACACGAAATTGTCCAGATTAAAATTTGCGTCAATCTCCAGGGAGGCAAATTTCGGAATGCATTTATGACCAAACCAATTCGACCTAGGTTGGGGGAAACATTATGAAAACCATCTTATTATTCGTGTAATGAAGGGGGGGCTCTCAAAGAAAAATAGAGGAGGATTTTCTTCTTTTTCTTTATATTATTACTTTTGTAAACTTTGTCTTTTCAAAGGGATTAGTGACAGAGGCTCAACCGATAGTTGATGGATCAATATTTTGATGAAGCGGTGATGTATCAGATCTAAGAAGTGTTCTTCAAATATTTTGTATGAATTTCTTTATCAAAATAATTGAAGTTACAATCATTTATTTAGATCAATGTTTTATGTGAGTTGAATGAAAGTTGAACTTTGCTTTCTGTCTTTTCATTTGTCTCTCATCATTTTAGTCTTTTGAAATGTTTCTTTTTCTCAAGATTATTATGCCTATTTAAATTGATCTATTCAACTGTAGATTAAATCAGATAATTGCACATTTATAAAAGTTTTTTTAATTCTTTCATGGTTTCATTTTTATGTCTTTCATTAACTTACGAACTATGTGATAATCGAATAGTTGAATGTTTTCAATGATTTTGGTTATTACAACTTTCATTCATAAATGCAAGCTAAATTAATTTTAGATTAATCTTGCTCACGTGGGATAGGTAAGTAATTTTGTTTTTGGTGTTTGTTGAATGTAAATCTTTATTACAATAATATAGTTTAAATGTTTTGTCCATTCGAACTAAATAATATCATAACTTACATTCATGTTTATGTCAATTATTAGAATTAGTTTGGTTTTAATATATTTGTTTTAGTTAGGATATTTAAATAATGTTTATGCATTATATTTAAATTTCATATTTGTTTTTTGGCTTGAGATTTAATTCCCGTAAGACTTTTCATTTCGCAAGACTTTCTATGAAATCTTGCACTTGTATATTTTGTAGACTTTGTAATTAATTTAACTTAGTAAATATTGTAAATAATGAAAATAGTTAGCATTTTTATTTTGTATTTTAGATAGATACCCTCATCGACTAATGGAGTCGTTAAACCCGTCAGGGATAGTTACCTTAAATGGCTTAGATTATACTTAGACAACCTCCGACCGGACTATTCCCTCTTAGTTGACGAGTGGTCATTTTTGCTCGTCAACAAATGGCGCTAGAAGGAGGGCCAGGTAAAATTAAATGATTGAATGCATTAGTTTCAAATTATTTGTCTCAATCATTCAGTTATTTTCCCATAATTATTTTTTATTCATTATCTATCCTTCGGTGATGTCATCCACATGCTTAAGGGCTAGTTAGATGACAAGCTAACTCGGAGCCAAATTCTTTATTGTCACATTACAACAATGGCTTGCACCCAAATTCCTATATGGGAACATGTTTTTAATCTCCTATGTGTTAACATTCCCAGTAAGACACTTTATCTCTTGTTAGAACTTACATTTGACGGAGAAGGGAGCACATCCGCAGAAGATCATCTTTGTAATTTTTTTTATAAATGTTTAAAACACAATTCATTGATACTAATGTTCTATGTAGATTGTTCGCTTTCACCTTTAAAGGTTGGGTTAAATGTTGGTTCGAATATTTTTCGGCTAATTCAATTCATTCCTGGTTTGAGTTTGGAACTGAGTTTTTATCTCATTTTAACAATTCTGATTATGATAAATTAGGTGAGAAATTGAATTGTCTTAGGAAAGAAAATGATGAATCATTAGAAGATTTTGTGATTAGGCTCATACATTTTTGTACTAGATTCCCTTTGAGGGAAATGTCTCTTATTGATGAATGGTTTCAATATCTCATTTCTCTCTCAAAAAAACAAGATCAATTTAGTGTTAACCAATCTGAATTAGGCATTAATATACATTCACAAGTTGGTTTAAACTTTCATGATAATATTTAAAACTCAAGAGTTGTAGAAACACATCATTGTTTTCCAACTTCTTCCATTTCGTTAGATCAGAAGCAACATGATATCTTGAAATATGCAATTGTCCCTCCTAATAATGCTTCAATGTCTTCTTCTAATGATAAAGAAACTTTAAATAAAGACGGTGGTCATACTATCTGTTAAGCCCTAATATTGGCTCATTACCCCTTAATTGGGGCATATTAGATTAGTAATGTTATTTATTACCCCTTAATTGGGGCATATTAGATTAGTAATGTTATTTTATTTATGTCGGCTTTAAGCCATTAGTTGTAATTATACCTCCTAGTCTCCTATATATACCAAGGAGAC
>JASDQU010102884.1:21877-36673 GCA_032191745.1 Picea mariana | reverse complement strand
TGAGCCAACTTGCTCACCTCCATGGATTTTTGTGGATGACGTTTCTTACTAACTGGTCACCAAGACAGAGCAATGACTTTCAGTTAGTCACCAAACTGCCAAAAGAATAAAACTTAATGATTCCAAAAATGATCCATCATGTGTGCTTAAACTATTTGATGGGATCAACTAAATCATATAGGTTAAAAGGAAACTATGTCAAGGCTATGGATGC
The DNA here is from genome assembly GCA_032191745.1 of Picea mariana. Classification (NCBI taxonomy): domain Eukaryota; kingdom Viridiplantae; phylum Streptophyta; class Pinopsida; order Pinales; family Pinaceae; genus Picea; species Picea mariana. The sequence goes on along the minus strand of JASDQU010102884.1, from coordinate 36,459 downwards.
CTACTAGAAGTTGTGGTTCTTCCCATGATATTGGAGTCCTTTCTTAAAACTGTCGTGATCCATTGATGAAATGATCATTCATATTTCTAATTCTTTCCAAGACTTTCCTTCTTAAAATCATGAATTGTGGTAAATTTTATTTATATATGTCTATAGAACTGATATCAATACTATATAGACCGGACAAGGGATTTTCTTAAGGAAACTTGGAGATCTAAAAACTTGATACCTCTTTGTTTTTCCTCTTGGTGATGTGTTTTGAATCAATCTAGATATAATTACTTCGCCCAGTAAGTCGCCATTTGTTGGCTGCCCCAACTAGCACCCTACTATTTTACTTCGAAATGCAATATTATCTATAAATTTGATCACTGCCTAGTATGTTCTATTCATCAAATTGATAAAATTCTTTGTGAATATTTTTCTTAAATGATTTTGTTGGGTTTCACGTGATCAATTGTCTTTATAGTTTTCTTTTGTATGCTTGATTTTATGCTATTTTGGTTTGAACATGTTATGTTTCCGTATTTGTTCGTAATTTTATGATTGAAAAGCATGAATTAAATATTTCTCTCTTTGATCTTGCTTGGTGAATTCTTTATATAGTACCATCGTACTTGTCTCGTTTTGAATAATGACTATTTCTCACGTTTCCTAGTTCATTTATAAGAGGATACCATCATTCTATATGGTTAAAATTAATTGAATATGTAATCATATTAACCCTCAATAAGATCCTATATCCTATAACTTTAATTTTATTTTGCTAGGATTTATATTAATGTTATGTCAAGAAAACCTCTCCAAACATCCTACATGAACATAGGTTTAAAGCAAAATGTATCACTTATCGAATTACTTCATTTTAAGCATGTATCTAGACTTTGGGGTTTTCGATAGGGTTTTTTTCTGCATACTTTTGACTTGGGTTAATTCTATTACATATCCATGATCATACTTCTCAATTCATTTCTATCGATCCTCAAGCCTTATACTTCAATTTTTTTTTCCATTCTTTTCAATAATTCCCTCATAACTTGGCTTAATCCTGCAAAGGGCTTTGATATGATCATTATAATTGTGCCATCAACCATGATCTGAAATCAGTAGTTTGTGGCTAATCATAACGAAGACATAGGTCATTTGATATTTAACCCTTATGTCCTCTATCATGCGAACAATCCGGGAAATCATCAAAGTTTTAAGTGGTTGAATGTTTCATGTCATCCTTGGTTCTTCGAGTTCCTAGCCATCATTGTGGGGATGAGTTATTTGACTATGTTCCTATTTGTTTTCAATCATCCATTTGTGCTACAAATCGAGGGTTTTGTTTTTCATAGAAATATCACAGTTTTGGTTCAATCTACCCTACTCTACAACCTAGTAATAGACTGATTCATGGTCCTGTAGTAAAGGTAAAAGCAGAGCTAAATATCCCACAAGGTTTTACTTACCCACAATAGTATAACATAGTTCAACCTCATGCCATAATTGAGAGATGATTTTGCGAGATGAATTTTGAGAAAATGGTGAAGTGTTTAACAAAACCGTTAAAAACCCATCTCCAACATGGGGTAATTTATTGTCCATGCGAGAAGTTTCTTCAGAAACAAAGCAATTTCAGAGATATGCCACATTTTCTATAGAGAAATTTATCAAAAATTCTGTGATGGTTGAGAAATTAGTTCAGGGTACCAAAAAATCCAGTTCTCCTTAAGATGCTCCTTTGGATCAAAAGGAAGATATCATTCTTGTCTTGCGTGTGACCTGAAAAAAAACTAAAATAGGGTTGGAGCGTACCCAAGACCTAGAATCGATCCTTGATTGATTGAAAGATAAACCCTTCAATTGTTTAGAGCAAGGTGCTCAAATAAAACCTATCAATTCAAAGGAAAAACAATGATTTAAAGATAGAGATTCAACAATTGACAAGTAATATAGAATAAAATTTTCCTCGGGCTATTAAAAAAACCAAAGAAATCTCCAAACAGTGTTGTCAAGGAATCAATTAATGTCACTATTATCACGAAAACCAATTTACATGCATCCTTGATTTCTAATGGATAATTCTTGGTAATGTAAAGTCAACATTTTTAAGTTTTATTTTGATTTTTTGTTTTGATTCTGTAATGTTTTTAGACTAGCTACATAATCAAATATTATGTAGCTAGTCTTTGTATAGTTTTTGTTGATTTTAATTGATTTTATTCCTTTTATTTTCAGGTCATGAACAACTTGGAAAAATATTATCGACCGCATTTATGGAGACAATGGGATACTCTGAGGATTTCATTTTGTTTTAAATTAGCATAGAATTAGTTTGAAAGGTGAATTATAGGCTCTTGTTGTTATGTCAACAAACTTTTCGATAAGTTGTTGGGCAAGTTGATTTTATAATTATAATACTTTTCTGTTATGAGTATAAACCATAAACTTATACAAAGGGATATGAATTCTGAAGGGATTCAACTCTATGATGTGGACATGAGGATCAATCCATACTACTGTTTAAATACTCATGCATTTTAGAATCATCGAGGAGGAAATGTTTTTGGGATAATGAACAAGTAAGTATTGTGAAGAATGACATAGAATTATTGATTGCTTGAGGCTTTATTCAAGTGGGCAATTACTGTGTTTTAATATAATATTTCTTTTATTTGATTTGTGTCCTTCCTGTGTTAAATTTGTGTTGTTATAGCTCAACTTTTGTCTAGTTTATCAACACACTATCATATTTGGTCTAAATACATAAATGATATTTTATTATCCCAATTGTCAACATGCTTCATGAAAGAAATCATTTCACCATTATGTTATAGTAAAACAACATTTACTTGTATTATTATGCATATTGTGATCTGCTTTGTTGATCGACTTGTTTTGTTAGAAAAGTGGTTCGTTAATTCTCATGAAGGATCTATACAAATGAGTTGTTCTTTCTGCATGGTTAATAGGACTTCTAATATTTTTTGAAGTTGCTTCCTTCAGATATTATAAAATCCTTTACAACTATTTTTCCTGGATTTCTCTTGGTAAATAGACAGTTGGAAGAGCTTTTACACAGAAAGATATGACTGATATTACTCATTTTATTTCTGGCCAACAATAGGTTAGTATAATTTGATTTTGATTTTGTGGTGGATGTAAATTACTTTATAAGTCTCGATTCTTTGCTCATTCAAAATCACATCGTTATAATTTACTCCCATCCTTTATTTATTTGATTTTAAATTAGAGTTTTAGGTTAGTAATAAATCTTTTGATATTTTGGTTTTCCTAAGATCTAGTTCTTTTTGCAAGCTTCTAGTTTCACAAGACTTTATACAAATCTTTTACCTGTTTATTTGGTAAATTCTGTATATAAAATGTATGAATAGTAAATGTACATAGTAGGTCTTTGTTAATGAATAGTTAGTTGTTTTAATTTTTTGTAGTCTAGGTTAGTTTCCCTCATCAACCAACATAGTCGTAAATCCCATCAGGGTGAGTCATTCAAAACATCTTAGGTTACTTTGGACAACCTCGAACCAGACTCTCCCTTCCAGTTGATGAGCGTTCAAATATGCTCATCAACAAACTCTTAATGAAGACTTGTAATCATAAATTTTATCAATCAGTTATCACTTATGATTGCATTCAATATATCATGAACATATAACCATAAACAATGCATCACTTCATATCCACAGAGACACAGTACACCAAAGTTTTATGTGGAAACCCAAATGGTATAAAACCATAAAATGATTTCTTATATATCAAAATATTACATTCATAGGAAGCACCAATTGGAATGAGGCTCCAACCCCCTATTTACAGGCTCCAACCTGAGGAAGCTAAATCTCCATGAATTCTCTAGATTCAACTGGAAAGAGGCTCTAACCCCCTGATTTACAGGCTCCAACTTGAAGGAAGCTCCAACTCCCTATATTCTTTGGCTCCAACTAGAAGGAGGCTACAACCCCCTTTCCTTGCCCCTTACTTCCACCATGAAATATAAGTGTAGACTCAACCTATCACTACCACTGTCATTGATAATCAACTTGTCACTGATAATCAACTTTCCATCGAACCTATCATTGTCCCTGTTCTACCTCTGTCACTGCCACTTTCACGGTGACTGCCAATGCCACTATATTTGTCACTGATAATGATATCTCAACATCAACATATTCATAAACTATAACCAAATCCACTCACATAGATCATATACCAAGACCATCATCAAGATGTGCATCAAACCATATGCTAATTCGCGTGTGCCATATCATCCATGTAATGGGAATGTATCATATCCATAAACTATGTTCCAAGATATGCCTCAAACATGTTTCATAACATCCATCAACCATGTACTAAAGCATGTACCATAACATACATCAACCATGTGTTGGACAACTGAGAGGGGGGCGGTGAATCAATTGTTACCGTGCTTAAACAATTATGATTATTTTAAACTCTTTACAAAGCGCTCAATGAAAATCACAATAATGCAGGGAGGTAAGAAATAGAATATTCAACATCAATCACACACATGAAATATACAGAGACAGATATTTCCTAACGAAACCCATACAGGGAAAAACCTCTTCTTCTTGATATGATAAGTAATCTTTATTTTATGTACATTATCATTCTTATGAGCTCCAACTCATTTTGAGGCTACCACCTCTGATTTACAAGATGCAACTTGTTGAGAGCACCAACTCTCTGGTTTCTCTAGCACCTACTAGAAGGAAGCACCTACTCCCTGAGTGTTCTAACACCAATTGGATGGAAGCACCAACTTCTAGTCACACAGGCACCAACCTGTATAACAGAGAACAATAGTTCTCCCTTGCACTACCCTGCCACCCTGGTTTTCCTGGCTGCAACCAAATGGAAGCTACAACTCCCTGTGTTCAAGCACCCACTTGAAATTTCTGAGGACAATAGTCCTCCCTAGCACCTCCCTACCACCATGAAATATAAATATTTTCTTTTCACAACTTTATCACAGTGATACAACATTTATCTATGGCTTACCAGTCTCATCACTGTTATGTTACACTGCTCTGCCCTTCCTGCATCCGTGTCTCTCTCCTCATGTTTGTTGCACTTTCTTTTCTTCTCTCAGATATGCATTTATGTTCCTTGCTTCTTCTTCGCTTCAGCTCCTACACACAACATGCTTCTACATGCATGAATTATACTCCATAGTCACACACAAATCTTCTCTGTTCTATGTTTTTATACTCTCTGTGCACCTTCTACATCCTTCATGCACAGTACCTCTGCATGCTCTTCACAATGTCATTGTTATACCCCACAGGTTGTTCACTACTGCTCTTCCTTACTCCTGCATGGATTTACAACATAATCGCTTCACAACTCTATTTTGCATGTGTTTCTCATGTCGAGTCTTCTCCTGATCATCATGGAAACTCTCCATATTCTCTAGCGGTTCTGTTGCCTATGAGTTCATCATTAGTGGTCATTATGATGAGATTCCTTAGATTCTTTGGCAGTCGAGACTCTTCGTTTTCTCTGTCAGTTACAGTTAGTCATCTGTGGCATCTTTGGCTTCTAAGCCCCTTCCTTCATGTGACCACCGATGATGACCAAATTCCTATTCAAAAGGCGCTTCCCGATCTTGTTCTAGTGAGCGCTAGCTCCTTTTCTCGATATGACCTTGGGCTGTGAACTTCATGTGACCACACGATTGCAGGCCCATCCATGAAACATTAAGGCTCGAGCATGTTCTAGCCCTACAATGGAGCATGACCATCGATCTCATGATCTTGACGGTGCTATTGAATAAAGGGTTCATATCTATCTTCTCGAGTCCATGGACCAGATCTCTCCTACCTCCATCAACGACTGAGGTTTCCTTCGTGATCTGGGCTCTGGGAATTTCAAATCTCAAGCCCTATTGTTGCTGAATGGATATCTACTGGAATGGAAGATTTGCTGACATCTGTCCTCTTCAATCGATGATTCTTCCTTCTTTCCTTTATCCACGCGCGATCCTTATTCTCATCGATCAGATGACATGTGTCCCTCCAAACCAACGAATGAGATCAATTTTGTGATACGGGATCCAAGAGTTTCAATTCTCAAGTTCTTGTTTTCTCCCAGATCATTTCACCCAGAGTCCATGATCCAACGACGCGTGTCCCTCTCGAATCAACGGTCGAGATCTCTTTCGTGTCTCTGGACTACGGAAATTTCAATTCTCAAACTCTCGTTCATCCTTCCTTTTCTTTTTCCTGGAGTTGAAAATCCACTGACGCGTGTCCTCTTTAATCCAATGGTTGTCCTCTTCTCTGGGACTTCGGGTCTTTGGGCAAGTACTGGTGGTAAAACTCCCGAAGCAAAACTTCTGGAGTGACGTAACTCTTGCGTCAGTCAATGACATGTCATGAGTTGAGAAACGACCACGTGTCACTTGAATTTATGGTTTCCACGTCCCTAAAATGTCGAATCAAATTGACACTTTTCATTGTTTGATTGTGCCACATATCCTTGCTGACATAGTCTGCTGACGTGGTCTTCCATATGTCCTTCTCGAATCAATGGTCCTCATTCTCCCTTTGATCGATGATTGTGATCAAATCGTGATTTCCTTTTGTGAGTTGCCTCGAAACTCCCAACTCATGAAACTCCGAAATGATTCATATTAGATCAATGATCGAGATCTCGCAGTGATCTAACGGCCCAGATCATTTCGTGACTTTGCATATCGCGAGTTTCTACAACTATCACCTTTGAATTTACTGATTTGTGAGTCAACAAAATGTTGATCTCCCGCCACATGTCCTCTGGATTCAACGGCTTAGATCTCATCGCGATTTCGCATTTCGCGGATTTGGAGATTGGCTCACCTCTATTCTCTCAAATCCCGAATTCCCGATATCCATGGGTGCCAAATAAATGGTTCGATCTACCTTGAGACTAACATATCTTATCTCTTGATTGTTGGATAGATTCTCGGCCTTATCCTCCTCATAGTTTTACTAAATCTAGCGGAGGACGGCTATCTGTGTTTCTCCCTCCAAGTATTTATGCAGTCCGTCTAAGTTCCTGAGAACACTATTTCTCCTAAGCTTTGGAAACTAGTTAACCTCAGCCCTGGTGCACACTTGCGCTCTGCATGCGACTCTGCGATATTCCTCTTGAGATTTGTAGACAACAATTTCTCATGATCTTCATCATTCTAGATGCTATCATTGTAGCTTTCCTTTTTGTCGTCATTGCACACTCTAATCTTTCCATCAATGACAAGTTCACTTATCTTGTAAACATGCCAACAATATCCCCCTTTGGCATTGATGGCAACCCTGAATGACTACACTAATCTATTTGGACCTCCACCTATAGCATCCAGACCACTCCTTTTCTCCCCATTTGACATCGATGTCAAAGAAAATAGGCTCCCCTTGAGCTATTGCAGTACTTGTCGAAGGTATCATATAGTCAACCAATATATACAACCCCTGATAGGATGGACCCTCTAAGGTCGATAATGGGTTCACGCCCAATTTCTCGTGTAGATACTCAAACTGATATTTTGCAAGTGGTTTAGTGAAGATATCAACAATATGATCTTTGGAAGGAATATAATGCAAAGAAACAACAGTGTTGGTCACTTGTTCCCTCAAGAAGTGATACTTGATGGGTATATGCTTGGTCTTGGAGTGGAACACAGGGTTCTTTGATAGATTGATTGCACTGGTATTATCACAATGAATTGGGATCGGTGTAGTACATTTTACCTCCAAGTCTGCAAGTTTTTGAATCATCCACAATACATGGGTACAACATGTGGCAACTGCAATGTATTCAGCTTCTGTAGTTGATAAGGAAATGGAACCTTGCTTCTTTCTCAACCATGATACAAGGGAATCTCCTAAGAAGAATGCACCTCCACTCGTGCTTTTCCTTTCATCCACGCAGTTATCTCAATCAGCATGTGAATAGACTGATAGTTGAAAATTATGATTCCTAGGATACCATAGGCCATAGTCCATTGTTCCTTTAAAGTATCTGAATATTCTTTTAACAGCTAACAAATGACTTTGTTTAGGTGCGACCTGATACCTTCCTACCATTCCAACAACATGCATTATGTCTGGACGGGATGTTGTGATGTATAATAGGCTTCCTATCATAGACCTATATGAACTCTAGTCAACATCAGGTGAATCATCATCCTTGCTTAACTTACATCTAGTGACCATAGGTGTGCTCATAGGTTTAGAATCTTCCATTTGAAACCTTTTCAACATTTCTCTTAGATATTTTTCTTGAGAAATAAATATTCCTTCAGACCTCTAAGCAATTTGCAGGCCAAGAAAAAATGACAGTTCCCTTTCAAATTCATACTTCATGGCAGAAGAAAACCATTTTACCAATGAAGCATTATTACTACCGAAGATGATGTCATCTACATAGACCAACACAATGAGAAGATCATTACCATATGTTTTGATATATAGATTGTTGTCAACTTTTCCTCTCTTGAAGCCTTTGTCTTGTATATACATATCCAGTATGTGATACCAGGCACGAGGAACTTGTTTCAACCCATATAAGGCTTTCTTCAACTTGCAGACAAAGTCAGGGTTATCTGACAGTTGGAAACCCTCTGGTTGTTCCATATAGACTTCTTCTTTTTGATCTCCATTCAGAAAAGATGACTTGACATCCATTTTATAGACTTTAAACTATTTATGACAAGCATAGGCAAGAAATATTCTAATAGCTTCTAATCTTGCTACATGCGCAAATGTTTCATCAAAGTCCAGTCCTTCTATTTGAGCATATCCTTTGTAGACCAATCTAGCCTTATTTCTTACAATATTTCCTAGCTCATTCATCCTATTTTTGAGACCCATTTGGATCCTATTACTGTAACACCCTGTTTCCCCTAGTTTGTAAAAATAACTATATTGGCCAAGAACTATGGAAAACTGAAAGATTTGAATGTTTGATTTGACGGACCTTTGTATAAAAAGTCGATGAATGTAAATTATGTTATGATTATGTGTTGCATGACTGCTGGGAGGGGAAATGTGCTAAAAGAGACCACGATGGCTAATGAGAGGTGGTGGAAGGAACCTGGAATGGTTGCATTAACTTCCACTGAACCGATACTGTACTGGATTTTACTTGCTCAAAGACCAAAGCAACTCTCTGACCTTGGAATGAATTACCCACCAGGATGGTAGGTGGGGAGGCTCCTCAAGAGTTAATGAGGGGATGGGGGCGAACTGCCCATCCGTAGAGGCTCTCAGACTTGACCACGGAGGGGGGGAATTTGTGCCACACGCAATCTTGCAGAAAAGGAAAGAAAGGAAGTATGAGGAATAGGGAGAGGGAACACACGCGATAGGGATCACAGAAGAGAACCAGGAGGAACTCTGGAAATACAGGGAGTTCTGAACAAAGGAGGAGGAGAGTAACCTTCGTCCTTGACTTCCATTGAGCTAGAAGTAGGAGACTGAATCTCAACCATCGTGGTCTAGCTCGGGGGTGGCTAATGGTAAATCTGTTTGGAGTCACTGAGCCTATGGTTGGGTGGAAACGAACACCCCTCTCAGCAGTCACGTCACATCTGGTGTTTTATGATAAGTGTTATGTCTTGTATTTTGAATTGAATATCATGAACGCATGCTCATGTTTATACTCTCATAAATGGTTTTTGTATAGAAGTGTTTGCCTTGTGTTTTGATTGGAAATAATGGATGCATACTTATACTTATATGACCATAATCGGTTTATGTATAGAATGAATAAGTTCAGAATACGAGTCTGTTCCCTTGAGATTTGTCCCATCTACTGACTCATGCTATGTCCTAGTTTAATTTCCTGAAGGCACCTCCTCCCAGGAAGTTTCCTCACATTCGAGAGCTGGAGTGAGTTCCTTGAAATGACTATCGTTATAGTAAACCCACAAGTTTACTTTACCCCTATCACAGAGTTCATAGCTCGACGAGTTAGGAAGGATTTTCAGTCAGGTCACCAAGCAAAGGGATAATTACCCAAGAACCCTCTGAAGGATCATGTGATCTGATTCTGGAAACCTTGTACAAGAAAGAGTAGTTCTCTCAGATTTCGAAGTCGCGGTAGTTCAAAGCCCCGAGAGGTTGAATCTCATGATTCAAGCTTAGAAAGAACAGTGAGTCCAGTTATCGAAAGAGAATACCCAATCATTTGGTAGACAAACAGTTTGAATCCTTTCGAAAATGCCCCGAATCGGTTTAGCGTGAATAAGTTTTGGCGTTTCGGTACCCAGGAAACCAAAGGGAAAGACCCCTCATTTTCACAAGCCGCGAAATCCCGGTATATGAAACCCCAAATCGGTTTAACGTGAATAAGTTTCGGCATTTTGGCACCCAGAAAACCAAAGGGAAAGACCCCTCATTTTCGCAAGTCATGAAATCCTGGTATACGAAACCCCGAATCGGTTTAGTGTGAATAAGTTTCGGCGTTTTGACACCCGAGAAACCAAAGGGAAAGACCCCTCATTTTTTCAAGTCACGAAATCCTGGTATACGAAACCCCGAATTGGTTTAGTGTGAATAAGTTTTGGCGTTTCAACACCCGGGAAACTAAAGGGAAAGACCCCTCGTTTTTGCAAGTTGAAAAATCCCGGTACACGAAACCTTGACGCACTCTGTGGATGAGCCTTAGGTCACAGGACAAGGTCAAGTAGTAGGAAGGAAGAGTCCCGAAAGGATTTGGACCATCCATTTGTATAGAATGCATGGTGAAGATCTAAAGCCACCAGGGTTCTGGACATCGGAGGAATAAGAGTGAAGACCCCGCTAGAAATCCCTAAAGGTAGAATGTCAGGATTTAATCCAGGTCGTTGATCAAGTCGATGATCTAGACAGTAGATCCAGATGATACCGAGATTTTGGGTTTCAAGGTTTCGGGACTCAAGAGGTAGAGTTTCGTGGTCAACACAACTCCCAAAATCACAAAGAGAGAAATGCCGAAAGGTGGGTCCCAAGTATCAGTCAGAGGATACGTGCGGTGGAAGTCAAAGGAGTGGTCAGAGTTTCGGAAACCTTTCGAGTTCCGGGGATTCGAAAGAGAAAGAAGGAATTCTTTCATTGCGATTCCTCAAATCGTAAAACCCCAAAATAATTTAGAGGAATAGCACCAGGTCATTGGACCGGTCGCATGAAAAGAGACTCAAGGGAGGAGCTAAGGATCTGTTAGACCCTTTCAGGTTTCGGCATTTCGAAAGACAGAGAACAGGGGAACGTTTGCATCGCGATTCCTCGAATCACGAAAGCTAGAAGCGCTTTTCTTTTGGTAAGGCATATGGTCATAGCCAACGATCACATGGAGGAGGATAAGGGAAGGGATGGTATGTGCTAGGCCCCGTAGAAATTCAGGGATTCTGTCTCGCGAAGAAAAAGACGAAAAATCTTAGTTGTCGTAGTGGGTGTGTGACAAATTGGTATCAGAGCATGGTTACATCACTTGGCTTGCTTGGGCTCATGGACGAGTTGTCCAGAAACTCCATTTGAAGTACTCTTAAAAGGAGTAACTCTCTATCCTAACCCCCTTTATCAAAAATCGAAGTTAAGAATAAAAATTCCTATTGTGTGTATGCATTTGAAAAATATGAATTATGCGCTGATTGTGAATGAATATAATGTTGACTAACAACAAGTGTTTTTCCTACACAACAAGCGGACGATCAACCGCGGGAAACTACAGACGCATATAATGGTGACGCACCACGAAGTGGGGGATGGATCCCACAATAGAGACGAAGAGTCTGACGAAAGGAGGGCATTAGAGACCCCTCCAGATCTAGCTGAGATTGTGAAGAGCCTCATGGTCGAACTACAAAGCTGCAAGGCCGAAAATGAGAGGTTGATAAAAGAGCAAGAGAAGCAAACAAAAATTAATGCAGTATTATTGCAGAGTTTATCTGACATACAAAGACAATTGCAGCATGGACCTAACACCAGTCACGTGGATTTACGAAAGACAAAGAAAATTTGAAGTCTACCTGAGATATAGAAACGTGGTCTTTTAAGTGGCCACACTGGGAAGAACACCTAGAGAAAGGTCCACCCCAGAGATAAGGGACAAGCATCGGACGATTCCTCTAGAGAGGAAACTGGTGACTTGGAGGGATCTTCTAGTAGAAAAACTAGTTCTTATTCCCGAAGAAAACGGAAGAAGCGAAATCATTCCAAAAATCATAATCTTGAAGAATTCAAGAAGGCCAAACCACCCTCTTTTGACGGTGAAATAAAGAAGGGAGAGGAAGCGGAGGCCTGGATTCTTGGACTAAAGAAGTATTTCAGAGTCCATGACTTCTCGGAAAACTTGAAGGCCCGAGTAGCCAATTTCAACTTGAATGGGAAGGCTTCCATTTGGTGGGAAGACCTTAAGAATGTAAAATGGATTCACGAAGAAGACCTATCTTGGGAATGGTTTGAGAAATACTATAAGAAGAAGTATTTGTCGGAAAAATATTTCGACGAAAAGACTAAAGAATTCTATGAACTCAAGCTGGGGCAACTCACCATAGAGGAATATGTCAGCAGATTTCTCGAGTTGCTGAGGTGCATACCCTATATAAAAGTAGAAAAGGCAAAGGTGCAACAATTCATCAGTGGACTACCTAAGGACTATCAGAACAGGATTGATTTTGATGATCCAAAGACCCTAGAAGACACTATCCAAAAGGAAATATATTGTCATGAACAGCTTGGGCATCGGACGAAACCTCGTGAAGGCTGGAAGAAGAAGAATAGTTCGAGATTCCAGAAAAAGGGGTTTAAATCCCCAAGATTTAAAAAATATAAAAAGGTCTCAAGGATTAGCTTCCCAACCTGAAGTGTACACCAGCAGAATTTCCCCTCCCAGAGTAGAAATAAACCTTTTGGATCTACCCTAGGAAAGATTGATAACCCAAAGAGAGAACCCTTGAAATGTTGGGGTTGTGGAGAAGAACATCTACTGAGTTCTGCCCACACGAACAACAGAACAGTCAGAGAATTTACAATGTTCAAGAAGCTACCACCGTCAATGACATGGCCAGGAGCATGCCGCAAATTTATGCAGCCTTGGATAATAAACAAGTTGACCACCAAGCTTCAATGGTGGATATGGAAGGTATGGTCACCAACCATCTAGTGTCTATTCTAATTGACCCTGGTTCAAATTTGAGTTATATAGCTCCTAAGGTTGTTGATAAGTGTAAATTACAGCCATATAAACACGCCAAGCCATGGTTGGTACAGTTAGCCACTAACACCAAAATAAAGGTAGTGGAGGTCATACCAGCTTGCCAATTCACTATGGGTGAATTCCCCACCCAAGAAACCCTTAACATACTACCCCTAGGATCGTATGACTTGTTGATTGGTATGGACTGGATAGCCACATATAAAGCTAGACTGGACTGTTACCATAAAACCTTAGAATGTGTAAGTGAAGAAGGAAGAAGAATAACCCTTCAAGGGATCCAAAAACCTGTCTCGATGAGATGAATATCATCCCTGCAAATGAGAAAGTATTGCAAAAAGGGATGTCCACTATATGCGATACAGGTGTTGGAATCAGTTGAAGATGACAAACTAAGCCTCGAAGACCACCCCACACTAAGAGAATATAGAGATATGTTTCCGGAAGAGGTACGGGGTTTACCTCCGAGAAGGGACATTAACTTCTCGATAGAACTTGCACCAGTAGCGGTGCCAGTGTCTAGGACACACTACAAGATGAGTACACTCGAGCTACTTGAGCTTAAATTACAACTAAAAGAAATGATGGACAAAGGCTATATCCGGCCCAGCGTGTCTCCATGGGGAGCACCAGTCTTGTTTGTGAAAAAGAAAGACGGTACCCTCCGACTGTGCATAGATTATAGACAACTCAATAAGGTAACCATAAAGAAAAAGTACCCCTTACCCAGGATCGATGACCTGTTCGATCAATTGGGAGGTGCTTCCATCTTCTCAAATATTGACTTGAGATCTGGACATCATCAAGTCCGAATCAAGGGTGAAGACATCCACAAAACTGCCTTCAGGATGAGATATGGTCACTATGAGTTTGTGGTAGTACCATTTGGATTGACCAATGCCCCTGCCACTTTTATGTGCTTGATGAACAATGTGCTCAGCAAATTCCTAGACAAATTTGTATTGGTTTTTATTGATGATATATTAATTTACTCCAATAATAGAGAGGAACATGAGGAACATCTTAGACTTGTGCTTCAAGTGCTAAGAGAACATCAGCTCTATGCTAAATTTAGCAAGTGCGACTTTTTCCAAAAGCAAATACATTACTTGGGCCATGTCATATCTGAAGAGGGAGTAGCAATAGACCCTGACAAGATCAGGTCTATCATGGAATGGTCTACCCCAAAGGATGTTTCGGATATCAGATCCTTTATGGGCTTAGCAGGATACTATAGGAGATTTATAAAATGATTCTCCAAGATTGGTTGTCCAATCACTGCCCTCCAGAAGAAGGGAGCTAAATTCACGTGGACACAAGAATGTGAAGAAAGATTTCAATCCCTGAAACACCTTCTGACCCATGCACCTGTGTTGAAG
>JASDQU010102883.1:161980-172662 GCA_032191745.1 Picea mariana | reverse complement strand
CTCAAAACTTGATCGAGGGCCAACAAGCCCCTAACACTCACCTGTGACTCATCCTGATTGACTCAGATCTGGTCAATGCTACTTCGAAGGTCTCAAGATTAACTCGCGCTACCTCGACTTGTTGCTTTTCCTGAGCCTCCTTCTCAGTGAGCTCCTAGATTTTTTTCTCTGAAACAGGCCCTTCCAGATGTCATTACACTGATGCAACCACTTGGTCCAGTTGTGAGCCTTGTCTGACGATTTCTTTGAACATCTTGCAGGCTTTATCCTACATAGGTTGTAGCTTCTGTGCGACTTCCATTACCCTTCCCTGGAGAGTAGTGATCTTTTTTTGCACTGTACGATGTTCCTAATATCTCTTCATCCTCTCAACTACGGTGAGGAGCTTCATCTATGCCTGCATGATGAATTCATGTTGTTGTGTCTCCTGTAACTGTGCTTCCTGTTTCCTCAACTTTGGATCTTCTGCGAGGCATTCGTATGTCTGGGCGCTTCTATCACTAAGTTGTTTGCACTCTGAGGTGAGGGCTTTGATCCTTAATACTATTTTATTGGTGGCTTCCTCCCTCTGGTCACACACTTCTTGTGGAGTGCTTGACACTGCTTGAGCCTCCAATTCTGCTATCCTAAATTGAAGTTGTTGGATGGTCTCAGCGAGATTCACTACATGAGATTCAACTGACTCTTGGCCCTACTGTGTGAAGCCTCGAATAGAGCGACATGCTTTATTCACTACCTCTTTGACTGTGACCCATTATGTGAGAAAAATCACCTTTTCTTTCTATAGATTTGCTTTGTCCTTCTGGATCTTTGCCTGGAACTCTTCTTTTTCATTTTCATAGGTGGTTAAATACTACCATGCTATGCCTAATTGTTATAAGGCTTCATCCTTCTCTTGTTTCAAGGCTTATGTGGCCTTCTCCTTATGTTATTGGATTTTCTAAAGTCAAGCTTCTATCAAATTAGCCAGTCTTCTCAATTGGGATGGTTCATCCCCCAATTTTGTATTATGTGACGAGGAAGGTGCAATAGGCACTACGTAGACATAACGAATATCTTTTTGTACTTCGTTTAATTATTTTTTGATACTTCCATATAGTTTGTCCTGCTTCGTTCCATATCTCTACAAGATGTCCTCAGAAGCATCCTCCATGGCTCCACATACTAGACTGATATCGTCTTCTGTGAATGTTGCCTCTAATTGGGGCTTACTGGTGTGAGTCTTCTTTCTTGCTAAAGGTCTCTTTTGAGAAACCTTTATCTTTTGCGGTATTATTGTTTCAACAGGGAGATCTTTTAGTGGTGTAGCTTCACCTTCTCCTTGATTTTCTCCTTCATCCCCTCCTCCTTGTCCATATGCTTGGTCTTCTCCTCCTCCTCTTGTGGGTGAGCCAGATCCATTTTCTTCAGAGGCACTGTCCTCCTCATAGGTCTCTATATTTTGGACATCTTCCTACTTCTTCTTCTTCTTTGTCCTGTTGGATTGTCCGACATGCTCGACCCGAGTGACCAAGGGGCTTCCTATGGTGTCAGTGTCAGAGATTTCTACATCAGAAACAGGTACAAGGAACTTCTTCGTGATATGTTCCATGTCTTCATCTATTAGCTTGTAGTATGACTAAATTTATTCCTTGGTCTCATCTCTAGACACAGTAATATATATGAAATGCATATCTATGTGGAAAATTGCTATTGGTCTATACTGATGTAGGGTGCATGGTGTCATGTGCATAAATGCTTCAATGGAAACCTTCAGTTGTTGATAATATGCATGAAATACTACGTTCGACTACCATTGCTTCGACATGTCGTTGGTGTACCACAAGGTAAAAAACCTAGTGGCCAACGACTCTAATGGTTCGATCTCTGAAAAGGTGGATCCTTCAGGAATTTTCCAAGCAACAAATGTGATCAACATGATCAACCAGCTAAAGTGGAACTCGTATCCCAAATCCTAATCTTTGTGGCAGTATTTTTCAAGTTCATTGATGAGGTATATCGCCCAATTCATTTTCATGCCCTCCACACATTTGCTTGCAAGGTCCACCACGAACCTGGTGACTTTGGTGGGGCATTTCTTTCTTACGAGCTTACCATCTATGGGTTGGCAAGAGAGGTGCACCGTGCCATCTTGTATAGAGGCTACCTTGTAGCCTCGCTTTCCCTTTTCAACTTCATCGTATGCTTCCTTGATGCATTGTGCCAAGGAGTGGTCTGAGGCCTTCCCTGGATAAAACTATCAAGGGTCAGGTCCCTACATGCTTAATCCTATAATCTAGTGGATCAACACCAGATCCACAGTAATCTTGTAGTCGAGCCACATTTATCCACCATGATAGCACAACAGGAAGAGTTTAACGCAAGCGCTAACCTCCTGGTGTCATCCAAAATGGGGAATCTTCATCACGTTTAGCAGAGTGGATTGTGCCTGTCCCTTAATCCATGGCTAGGAGACGATGCAAGGCTTCTTCCCAGTTGACTTCGTCTAGTAGCGGTGGGGTTATAGCATAGCATAATTATTTATGTCGTCTAGATTGAAATCATTGTTTTTCAGTAGTGGGATCTGTCCCAACTGACTTCCAATTACACGTATTCCTTTCAGAATGTACGCAGTGATCAGGGTGTACTCATATTCTCAGGGAATGTTGTCATGGGTAACAACGCCAGCCAACGGTGGGATATACTCTGGTAAGATAGACGGGATCTTCTTCGCATTATCCAGATCGTTGCAGTACTTACTTCACTTCTCAGTCGCAGGGTTGACATGACCAGAACAACATCTAGTCAAAGGTGAAGCCTGTAGTCCCCTAGTCAATGACACCTGTACTCCTTCAAAAAACATTTTTTCATCCATTAGCTTCCTTAGGAATTCCTCAGCAGATTTCTCTAACTCATTAGGTTCACCTGGCATTCAAACTTTTAAACAGACGGGTTGAGGTAGGCAAATAGAAAGGCGGGGTCTAGCTTCAAATAACACAAATTGACACTTAGACAATTATCTTTTAGATCAATTAATCACATGTGACAAAAAGTGGTCTCGGCGCTGCAGTCGATGAGTTAAATAAACAAGGCACCATAATGGATTCTTCCAATGGGCATGAATGCTTCCATCAATGTGAATCTGTCCATTATAGCACGATATCAATGTCCCAAAGCAGTCCATCAACCCATAAATGTGTTTTCTATCCATTCTAGAGTGTCATTCTAATGCTTGGGGAAACTCCAATGGTCATATAGCTTCGCCAGGGTGAAGTGCCATTCTGCGCGGTCCTGCTGTTCTAGCGAGTTTCAAATCCTACAAACCTTCCTCCTCCGAGGGTCTAGTCTGTGATGTCTTCCCTCTGTTCTCTGTAGCTGCTTGTAGATTTTAGAACTTATCTTTCTTCTTATTGATCTTCCTTTCCTTATTTCCTATGATCTAAGTCTCTCTAACTGTTTTTGGAATCCTCTTTCTATTCTTATTCTTATCTTCCCCTAGCACAATGGCTTTGCACTATTGATGTTCCCTCAAAGTATCTGAAGTTAATATCCCTTCTCTTAATACTTCCTAGGTGGGTATTCTTCTTTCTTTCATAGATAGGTTCTTCAAACCTTCTTGCATTCTTTTAACCTTAACAACTAATTCTCTTCCCTCCTGCGTTGTTACTTTATTTTGTTGCTTCGACTTATCCTCTCTTTCTTCTATTAGGCGATCTATTTTTTTGGCTATGAAATCCCTTAGTTCTTTCTTTTTCTTTTCTGTAGCTTCTTCCTCTACTTTACTTCTTATCTGATACTTCTCAATCGAAGGCTTACCTAAAAAAAGTGGGAAAGGGGTGTTGTCCCCAACAAACTTAATGACTTCAAATTTTTCTTCAGTCGATGTTCCATGAACAATAATAGGTACATTAGTAACTCTTCCACATAGGGTTATCATCTTTCCTTTAAACAATCCTATCCTTTTTAATGAAGGTACCATAGTAGGCTTTCCCAAAATTTCCCAAGTGTCTTCTGTCATAATATTCACTTGTGTTTCCTCATCCAAGACACAATCTATGTCTAAGTCTTCTATTCTTGCACTTATGCATTGTTTTACCTTCAAGATATCTGGTAAACTAACATCTTTGTGAACATCCATGATTTCGTTCAACTGTACTAATGTAGTCTGAACTTCCTCTGATATGTTCTCTTTATGGCTTCCTAACATGCTCTTGGTCTCTTGTCTTAATTCATAGCTTTCTTGTCTCATGTTCATCCTTTCAACTTTAGAAATCATCTTTGGAAAATCCTCAGCCTCATGACCAATGATCTTACAACAGATACAAATAGGACCTACGCTAGGGAATTCCTTAGCAAGATGTCCTGGTCTTCTTCAGTTATAACACAAAGTTAATCCTCTCTTTCCTTTAAGCGTTCCCCAAACTCTTATGTACTACGCACTAGGATCACAGTGTTGGACCTGTGATATACAAAAATTCTTTCTAGGTTCCTACATCCACTTATTAGTCCAAAAATTCTTTCTATGCATAGGAATAACATATCTTTCTTTATTTATATTAAATATTTTTAGATAAACTCTTTCTTCCAACTGCGTCCTAGCCTTCAGACTAGGAAAAAATCTCTTAAACATACTTAAATTCATGCTTTCGAAGAATTTTTTTTCACTTATCTTACTCTTATTAAAGCACAAATCTTACCCCTTTTCAGATCTTACCTCTTCTCTTCAGATTGGATTTCTTTCTTAGCAAAAATATTCACAAGTCAAGTAGAGTACTGCGCACTACAGTGGTAGATCTACGCACATAGCTTCTCTTTTCTTTACTTCAGTTCCCAACAATCACAGTTTTAGGTCCCGACAATGGAACCATTTGTTGGCACAGGGGCAGACCCAGGGTTCAACGCTTCAACAGTGCACCAAAAAAACCCTAAGTACCAGCCCTTTCAGCAACACCTGTGAAGCAAGTGAAGTCTCACCCAAGGTAGAGATAGGGGGGTTACATGACGCATGTGTCTGTAACCAAGTTGGGACACAAATCTGTGATAATAACACTTTGTAGAGTACTTTATTAACATTTAGGAACAACATGCATTAGTTCATTAGCTTAATTAACATCGCAGAACATACCCAAAGATAGATTAGTGTTGTAACAATAAAGATTAAGAACATCAACCACTTAGCACATATAATTGATTTAGATCTAACATCCATTCATCTTTAACACAAGTAAAGAAATAAGCATAAACAGATCTATCTATCACACATAAAAATCAAAGCACTGAGCGGATTCATAACATAAGCAACATAACACAAAGAAAACCAAAGACACAAGATATACACGGTTCACCCCAATGTGGTGCTACATCCACCAACTGCTTTGTCTTCTTTATTATTCTTCAATCTCTTACATTCATTCTCTCATGTGCACTAAGCCATAGATCCAAGCTTCACCTCAGATAGGAGATCTGTGCATTAAATTCTAGATCCTCCTTCCCAAAACTAGGTCAAGGAATAGAGCCAACTTCTCTATCAAGCACAGAGCCTTACATACACATCCTATTGCACAAAGCAACACAAAACTACTTGCACTTAGCTACCAAAACTTCTCTCTTACATCCCCTTCTCTACCATACATTCTTACACTTATTTATACTTTTACAAATTCTTACAAAAAGGCCTAAACACGGGTAAACCCATGGGCCAACATCCCATAACCCATTACAAAAACCCTAATGAATCCCTCAAAATCAGTGAGATCTACGATCTCAGCTCCACCTGGGTGCTCCATCTATGACCAGCCTATCAAAGTCCAAAAGTGGTCCAAACCTGACCAAGGTTTCCTCAAAATTTGGTTGAGAGCCAACAAATACCAACTGATCTGAAAATGGAATGAATTTGTTTCCAATAGATCTTTAAAATGAAGAAGACTTGTCTCTTTTAAATTGCAAGTGTAAAAATCGTATGTGTTTGGGTAATTGGATCAAGTTACTAACAAATAATTTCAATGCATTTTACTTAATCATGAGTAGCATATCAGACATATAAAAACCATCAATAATGAAGACATAACACAACAAATTATAAAGGAGTTCACTCCTCTCTTGGGCTACATCTCTTGGTGCAACTTCCCTTGGATCATTTTCATTATTCCCAAAAAATTCTCTTACAATGCTCAAAATACAAAATAGATGGCTCCAATGGCTTCAGAATGTCCAAAATCCCCTAGATGGGCTTTTTCGGCACCTGGTTTGGCCAAAAAATGAAGAAGTTACACCTCCTAAAAGTTTTCCCCTTCAATATTGTTATACCTACTCACTAAATTTCACCCATTGAAAGACTAACTCGGCCTCTGTGTGTTTTCCACACCAAAACCCATCACATGCCACAATCCCACAAATCAGGTAGAATTATAGGATTGTTTGTGAGCTATCTCCTTTTCCCGGCGAAGGTAAAGGTTGCATGGGCCATGTGGCCTAGCACCAACCTAAAAACCAACACCTACCATATCCGTTGCAACCTCCACTCTCTAGGTCATATGGGATGGCCATATGGAAAACATCCATGCCTTCCAGACTTAACCCCAATTGCAAACAGTCTGTGCGCCAATGCTTACATGGGAGGATCGTATGGTGTATGCTTCAGGGCTTAACTCAAAGTGATAAAAATTGCACATGACAACGGTTAATAACTAGTTTTCATATGAATTGTCATATAGACCAGGGGTTTGAACCAGGGATTGGGGCTAGGTCCCAACCCTTTTTGCCTCCAACCAAACCATCATTCACATTCAGATAAATTATGCAATGTATATGGGTAAGCAGCATTGTGAGGGCAGGTTGGTAGCCCGGCCCCCGCCAAAGATTTGTCATCCATCCGTAGGTTGGGGGTTCAACCCCCACAGACTCACCCATTTTTCACATTGGAGGGGTGCCATGTGGCAGCCCACAATTGGGCCACGTGGCACCACAAAATTTTCCAATAACTATGACATGTTTCAGTCGCCGATTATCCGAACTACCCAGTCATCATGCCAACTCATCTGCCACATCATTGTATGGTCATACATCCTGTATCTTCATCTACCACATCATCACTGTATGAACTGCACAATCAACAAATTTTAGTATGTTTGGCAAAATGAACAGAACACGATATATTTCTCATACGACATTCATTTGAACCCTTTCAAGTCGTGTTGGGTTTGTGAGGGCAAGGCCTACACACCTGTCCATTTTGATGTGATTCTGAGCACTTTGATTTTTGAGAAAAATTTGATCCGTTGGATCAATAAGTGCATGAAGACTTGGGTTGGAAGGCAAAAATGCTTATTTGTGGATGTTTTATGTAGATAGTCTTCATCAAAGTCATGTTAAAATAAGGGGGGAAAAAGACTCCATAGTATGGTCTAAAAACTAGACCTTGGGAGAATATACAACACATTTAGATTATCAATAAATTCTCTCATATGAAAACCAAGAACCAAATTGGTGGTTTAAAGTGTTACAGAAGCTCAAAGAACCCAAAAATACTACAATCTTTATGTGGCTAACCATTAAGAAAATATATTTTACATGGAAGTTTTGGAAAATTGAAGTTGAGAGGGCATGAGGATATTCATTATGTGTGGATATGATGATGAAATAATATCCCATCTACACTAAATTTCCCTATGCAAGTCAAATTTGGACAGAATTTGAGTGAAACTTCACATGATTACCACTACTCCATTGATTGAAAGTGTATATATGCACAACCAACAACCAGCTCTTTCTGAGTGTCATCAAGGAAAACTAGCAGAAAAGTGTCCAATTGACAAAATTTCAGTCAATAGGCACTTGTGAATTAGAAACTTATTTTAACTCAAAATAGATGTAGATACTTACCTACCTATATCATAAAAAATGAGATTTGTTATTGGCATATTTAAGTTGAATGCTAAATATGTAATTCAATGTAATTAAATTTTAAATGTAATTCATATCTACAATATTTCTTAAAAAAATTCTTGTTGATTTATAATTTCTTCATAGTGAATACAATGATCTATATGAACATAAATAAAATATAATATCAATATATAGTATGCACTATAACACAAAGATTTTACCCTGGGAAAACCCTCTCAAGATTAACCTAATCCTTTTTATTCTTAATAAAGACACATGGATCATCCAAAGACATCTACACATGTTAGAAGTGGTACCAACATTCAAAGATGCCATTTGCATGAGAGTATTGGATGCACCACATGTGCACTAATTCAGCAGTAGAGTCGCTTGACTAGTTCAAAATCACATAGACATGTGACGGGCTCAGGTATATTTGATTGTTATTTTAATCTAGATTCTCAAATACATTGTATTTAATGTGAATAAATATGAAACATATTTATCTTGTTTGACAAGTGTTGACATGTTTTTAATGTGAAAAATCATCATACACATGTGCACAGGGTCAGAAAGAGGCCAATGTGGCTTCTTTCGACCCACATTATCAGAGTCCACTATCAGGTGCATTTGACTGTTAACTTCAAGATGTTCAAGTCTAGGTTACATATTTCTAATTCTTAATTTCAATATATATCTTGACATATTTATGTTAAATTTGGCATGTTTTTTAATTTGTGGAAAATTATCGTCATGCATAGTTGCACAGTTTCAGGGTCAAGAAAACTTGGCTACTATGCACCGACACTCCCAGAGGTCATCGTTGGGTAAATTCAATTGTTATTCAGTTCATGCTCAAGTATATATGTTATATGTAATGTTTAATGTGAAAAAATATAAACATAAATATTCTTTTACACATGTTTCTAAGATCTTGTCGTGCACAAGTAGTGGATCTGACCATGGAAGATGCACAAGAGAGAAACTTGAATGTTAAGATAGCCATATTTTTTCACACCCATGTGCATAGAGGACACCCATAGGTACATTCTAATGATATTTATCATTTTGTAGTACAAGTTAAATATATTTAACTTTTTTAAAATGTTACATGCATATGACTTGATTATTTTTTTGCACATGCATTCAATGCCTTATTATGTTGATATGTCTACCACAAGAAAGCCATCGCAAGATATACATGGTTTAGGTGAAATATGAGTTCATAAATATTGTTTGACATGTGTGTTTAATTTGTGAAAAGTTATGATATTTCTCTTACTTACATGTGATTGTCAATTTATTGTTTTTTATAGGACCTACTGGACAAGAACAGAGGACATGCATAGGTACTTCTTAATGTTATTTATATTTTTATAGTACAAGTTAAATATTTTGGACTTTTTTAAAATGTTGCATGCATATGAATTGATTATTTGTTTGCATGTGCATTCATTGCCTTATGTTGTAGGTACGACTAGCACATACAAGCCATCACCAGATAGAGATTATTTATTTAAATTATGACCATAATTCTTATTTGAAAATATTTTTTTATTTGTGAAAAATTATGTTATTTCACTTAAACTAACATGTGATTGCCAATTTATTGTTTTTTACAGGGGCTTCTAGACATTCTCATAATATTGATATGACAAAAGGGTTAGTTTCTAGTATTCATAGTGTACATGTTGAGGCAGGGGCTCTATTGGGTATTTTTAATGAAAGCATTTTATTTAAATATGTATACTTCAATAAAAAAATTATATATACATTCTAATACTTGCACACGTTTTACTTCTTACTAGGTTTGTTGCTCGTGCTCCTATTCCACCTCATGATACAAGGAGAGGTCATTGGGTGCTTCAGTATGCCCACACTGAAATATATGACCCTATATATACTCATTCTAGAGATGTTCCCGATGAGATTCCTTGGGAAGAAAATATCACAATGCTTATTTTGGAAGAGATGAGGGAGAATTCCATGAGATTGCATGGTGAACTTGAGAGTTCTATTATCTCTAGCGGTTGTCAATAGAGTCTCCATATTGTTTTGCACAATATGAACAATTTTATTGATACTTATATTGGGGTTGGACCATCAACCCATGATTTTTATGACATGATACGTAGGATGTGAATGACGGTAATGGGTTTCCACAAGTTCGAAGAAAAAAAAAACGTGTCACAAAAGAATTGGTATTTTCATTATTTTACTTGTGGCCTGAAAACAAAAAACGTCTAAAGATTGCAAGATTCAATGATCTAAATATTGCACCACATATTTATTTGAGGTTCCTCTATGAATATGGGAAGTTCCCAAATAATGAAGAGGTCCCTCGATATTTTGTCAAGATGCTAATTGCAGAGTTTTGGTTGCACATGGACCCTGACTATACAGATATGTGATGTAGTTTCTATTGTGTTGGAAAAGGTCATACATATGAATGTCATGATGCATGTCGAGATGTTGAATATAGGAATCCAATGCCTCACTTAGCAATTCCACAACCTAGAGTCATTTATTTTCAAGAGGAGTTGGAAATGTCATCCGAAGAGGCAAGTAGGGTGAGGGCATGAAGCAAAGAGTAGAATTCAACATAAATAATATGGCATCTTCAACCAATATGGATGGAAACTCATTTAATGATTATTTTGATGATTCCTTGAGATTTATGAGTTGATTAGAGCTCGAGAAGTATGCAACATATTGTAGAGATAGGTATAAGAGAGTCAATGCTCGAGAAAATTGATGCACAATCATGGTACGTAAGTATGCTTTAATAATTTAACTTACAAAAGGCACATTTACAATAT
>JASDQU010102883.1:85525-97726 GCA_032191745.1 Picea mariana | reverse complement strand
AGGTACAATCCATATGCACATGTGGTTGACTACCTAGTTCTTGTTGACCCAATGGAAGTTCCTACGAGGGAATAATTTGATAGATAAAAAAAAATTGACTACAAATATTATGTGATCGGAGGAAATCATTCTACAAAGGCTAGAAGAGAATTGATGCAAGAATATCCCAATAATCCTATTTTTGAGACAGTAAAATGCATAATTTATGTCGGTTAAACATATTCAAAAGAAAATTTACTAGAATCGGATCATAACACATAAAATGAGAACATAATGCCTATGATTTTCATACAAAGGGTTAGATTTATCCATAATGAATTTTCTGAAATACGTCATGGGGAGATATTGACTGTTGATGTCAAGTTTCAGAAGCAGTGTTGTATGGAAATAGGATTCCCACTTGATGATGAAAATAAAAAAGAAAAAAATCACAAAGGAAGTGATATATTTAGAGCTTTGGATAATGATTTTCCATTGGGATTTAGAATTGACAGGTATGCGATTTGATAGATGAAATATTCACCCTATGGGAAAATATTAGTATAAAAAGTCAGAGAGTTAAGAAGGATAAACCATTGATATGTGGCACAAGTAAGATAGGTCCCGACATAAATATTTATGCTGGAAAATATGGATGGAAAGAAATGACCAAATATTCAATAGCATCCCCCATTCCCCCTTGATGGTGGCCATTAAAGGAAAAGCACTACTCCTAGAAGCTATGAATCACCACCCGTTCAAGGGTGAAAGCACTCTCCTTCCTGAAGAAAAGAATTGGTTAGGAGTTGTCATACCCGAGGAAAAGAAAAAAAATCATTGCATGCCCCCAAAGTAGTCCAAGTTGGCGTTTAAGAGAAACAAATGCAGTATTTCAAGATTGGTGGAGGAAGCAAGGTAAAGAAACGGTTTGTTTCGATGGCACCTCCAAAGGAAACCCATGGAAAGCAGGGGCAGGTGGAGTGATTTACTCCTCCGATGGACAAAGGAAAGATATCATCAGCTGGGGACTAGGTCGGAGAACCAATAATCAGGATGAAATCCTAGGGTTTTTAAAAGCCTGTCAGATAGCACGGGAAAATGGCATTAAAGTATTTCAATTTTTTGTGGATTCAAAAATTTTAATAAAAACAAAAATCTCAGAAGACCATTTCAGCAACCGAGTGCTCAACAAGACTCTGCAAAGGCTAAGGTATTCCTTGCAGGACTTCTCCAACACGCATTTCTACCACATCCTGTGAGGATTGAATATTGAAGAAGATGAACAGTCAAACACGGGATGCCTCTTGTCCCAAGGCATATTTAACAAAAATGAGTAAGAACCTATATGGATTTCTATCCCTTAAATCTGGAAACATCTCAAACCTAAGAAATAAAAAAGGAAAACCCCATGACTAAAAAACATGGACTACTGAATCATTGTAATGATGGTTGTTTAGGCCTTGGCCCAACCGATATCTAAATAATAAAAAATATACCTGTTTTAGATTTAAAAAAAAGATAGGTCCCGACATAAAAAATCTTCCAGATGATATGACTATAACACATTGGATATCAATACAAGGACTGAAGGATGATAAACGTATCATAACTATATTATTTCGTGCTAGGTCGGGAGAATTGTCAATTGAATAAATGTGTGATGAATTTAAAAAGTAAGTTTGTTGAGTTATTTTTATTTATGTTAGGATAAGAAAATTAATTTTTTCAATTTAACATATCAATGTTCTAAGTATTTTGTTATATATATTATTATAAAATTATTTGTGTTTTATTTAGTCACAAGGTGTATATTAGAATACAAGAGGAAATGGTCAAGATTTTGAATGAAGAAAGTTGGGATGATGTTAAACTCAACTATCCAGATTCAAGCTCTTCAGCAATATTGAAACAATTTTTTGTTGCATTCAAATTGTATGTTGATTTATTACATTCATATTATTCATTTGTAAGTTAATTTATTTATATTTTAATAGTTATAGATATATAACTATATGTTTGTTTGTTTCATTAAATATGCCAAAGAAGAATGCAGATGGATTACTTGAAGCTTTCAAAAGTTTTATTCAAAAAGACATATTTGAAATAGAAAGAAGGAGACGTGTTCAAAATGTTCAACTTGATGACACCCTTGATCTCTACATTTGGAATGGGCTCAACAATGTTCAATATGAAGTGATATTAGATGATTTTCAACAACCTATAAATATTGTTCCTAAGAAAGAATACTCCCCAGTTATTGCGCATATCCCTCATGGTTATAATATACAAAACATTGGATATGATATTGAGCCTTATACTTACCAAGATTTCAATAAAATGGTTATGGGATTTACGGAAGTTACAACATCACCATTTTTGAGATTTCTAGTATTTCATTCAGACACACAACACGGATTAGTACAATCAAGATTCAAGGGGAAAGAAAAGACAAGCATGCAATTTATTTGGTAAGATATTGAAAGTGTATGTTTATCAATTAAGATTAGAAAACAATTTTATTAATTCACAAGTTAATTAAATTTTCACTTATTTATGCTACAAGCACAAGTATAATATTCATAACTCCAATAAGGAATCATTTAAACATGATTTTGAGAGTATACATCTTGCAACCTGGAAAAAATATGATTCTTATAATTCTATTATTGTCAATGCAAAGGATGGATAGACTCCTAGTAGTATATTGGTATACAATGTTGTGGTTAGAAAGCTAACATATGAGGAAAAATATTTGAAAGGAGAGATGATTAACGTTTATCAAAAAACACAAGAATTAATTAATTATCTTATAGATACATTTTCAAACGAAGGAGATTTGGTTTTGGATTTGTTCTCAGGTTCAAGTAAGAATTATGATCTAACATTTATGAAATCATACTTAAATCTTATATTTTTTTTAATTTATGCCTTTTTACAGTATCTAATTTCATTATT
Organism: Picea mariana; assembly: GCA_032191745.1. Taxonomy (NCBI): domain Eukaryota; kingdom Viridiplantae; phylum Streptophyta; class Pinopsida; order Pinales; family Pinaceae; genus Picea; species Picea mariana. Next base: position 94,792 of record JASDQU010102883.1, on the reverse strand, counting down.
TATTTTGTATTTGGTGATTAGGTACAACATTAGTGTGTTTCATACAGAAAGAAAGGAATTTCATAGCCATTGAAAGTGACCCAATGCAGTGCAGTTTTATTCAACAAATAATTAATGCTATTCCATCTCTTCCTGATGAAATGCAAGAAGTTGGCTTGAGGAAAGGATATTTTAGTGAATAAAAGGTGGAAAATTTGTCAAAGGAACCTCAAGTACCATTAGGCGTAATGATTGGAAAGCATCACTTTGGAAAATTTGCGAATATCAAAGAGCCAATGGAAGAACAAAATGACACAATATAAGTGTTGCAGTTACTTCAAAAACACCTAGGATTTATTTTTCCTAAGTTTTTTCCTTGTTTATTAGTTATTATTAGTCATTTATCAAGTCTCGTATATTTTAGGAGAGAATATTCCACCTGAAGAATATTCTCTTCAATTGACACTTCAGTTTGACTAGTTCAGTTGAGTCTAGATGTTGCATTGGTTTTATCACTATGCAACATTGGGATAATCACCATGATAATGTGCACTTTCCTTGGGATCATCACCATACCAGAACATTACCCTTGTTTCCTTGATGTACTCCTCACTACACTCTTTTCAGTCAGTTAACCGAAGACTGGTTGACTAGTTAACTCAGCTAGGTGGCAGTTCACTCTCGTAACTTCCTGAGAGACTAGACTAGGTGGAAGTTCACTCCTGTAACTTTTGGTGTGTGTCCAGATCACTCTATACCACCACTATGGTGCATTGGTTCTCCTCCAGTATGCATTCATTGAGTCATACAGAGTATGTATTGCGTAAATTATTCATTATTCAGATGGTTAATGAGAATTATTTCATTCTTTCTCTCCTTCTTCTTTCTCAATTTCTCTCTACAAATGTGTGTATTATTTTCTAGATATATATGTTCTGTGTAGCATCAACACATTTCCATGGTGTCAGAACCGACATATTTCTAAGAAAAATCTAGACCAAAATGTTTTGCATGTACAAAAATTGAAGACAGTGGAAAGATGGATTTCCAAAAAGAATTCATTCTTACACCTTACAACTACTTTCATGGAAGAAGAAAATAATCATACATATCCAAACTAGGGGATTGTACAGGTTAAACTTGAATATAGATACAAAAATGACATCGACCCTAGAAAAATCTAAGTACTTAAATTGAATGGATGAAGCATTCAGAATAATTTGCAGTCTTATTTCTCCTGATCTCCTTTTTCACATATCTTCCTGTAAGACTCCCAATGAAGCCTAGACCACCTTGGAAGGGATATTTGGAAAACAGGATGATATGAGGGGACACATGCTAGAGGTGCAATTTCTCATATTGGATCCAAAAATCTTTGACAATATCCAATATTTATTTACAAAATTGAAGAATTTATTGTCGCAACTCAAAGCTTGCGGGTTTGATAAATCTAAGGAGGAGAAACAAATGGTTCTCACCATTTTCTCCAAACTTGGTCCTGAATTATCTGTATTCGTATCCACATTCCATTCTATCATATTTTCCTTTGGAGCCACCTGGAAGATTCCTTCTCTTGAGGACTTTATTGAATCCCTGACACAAGAGAAAACTGAGCTCATCAACATGGGAAAAATAAAGTCCCAAAGGTGCATGCACTCACTGTGCAATATGGAAGCCATAAATATCATAAATCTAAAAATAAATACAAACAGAAATCTCATGCACATATGAAGAAGGAAGGGTACACCAAACCCTTCACTGATGCCTCCAGATCTAAAGGGGAAAAGGGGAGAAAAGGGGATAAATACACGTACTGTCACAAAGGATTCCATCCAGAATACGCATGCATGCAAAAAAAACTAGATCTAATGTCTCAAATACTTCATAAAAAAAACTTTGGAGATCGCATCCCTGAGGGTGCCAAGAAGAAGAAGCTAGAAGATCAGAATCCCAAGAAAGGAAATTCTAGCCATGCCTTGATTTCCATCAACTCCTCTCTCGATGCTTGGATCGTAGATTCAAAATAATCACACCACATGTCTTCCTCAAAAGAAGTATATTCTTCATTGGATGCATGCAAAGGTCCTCCTATTCTGATGGGGGACAAATCTTCTATTGAAGTCACCAGAAAAGGAAGGATTGAACTCACCAATGGAAGCTTCGAGAATGTGATGCACATTCCCAAAATTTTCGTCAACCTTCTCTCTGTCTATTAGATGAACAAATATGGCACAGGAAAGAAATTCATATTTACACCAAATGTTGTGGACATCTATGACATGCAAAGAAACTCCAGGGTTGCTACTGGTGAGGTAAATCATCAGTCTAGATTGTATACATTTTATGAACTCATTGAACCTTATTCTTCTTTACCGCTTACTGTTGTTGATGAAAGTAGTAGGATATGGTACGAAAGGTTTGCACATTTTAATTTCAAATACATGCAACAAATCAGCAAGGAAATATTGATTGATGGTCTACCAGACATTCATTTCTCCAAGGTATTATGTGAGAGATGTGTTCTCAGAAAACACCCTCAAGAGAAATTCAATAAAGGAAAGTCTCAAAGAGATTTCGTGCCTTTAGATCTGATCCGCAGTGACCTTTTGAGTACTTTTCCACTTCCATCTATCAGAAAAGAGAATTTTGTTCTCATTTTTTTTGATGATTTCTCATGTTTTACATGGATCTACTTTCTTAGGAAAAAATCCAAGGTCTTTCAACACCTCAAAGATTCCAAAGCCCTAGTTGAGACACAGTCCGAAAACAAGATCAAATTCCTCTGAACTGATAATGGGGGAGAGTATGTCAATCATGAGATCCATAATATTTTCCATGAGGCAAGGATCCAGTTGTCGCACACAGTTCCCTATACTCTGTAGCAAAAAAAATTTATTGAATAGAAAAACAGATCTCTAAAAGAGATGGCATCTTGCATGTTGCATGCAAATTCACTACCACAGAGACTATGGTCCAAAGAACTTAATTGTGAAACATACATCCAAAACAGATCTCTCCATAGATATTTCAAGAATAATACCCCCTACGAGGCTTGGAGCGGCCTCAAACCAGAAGTGACTTACTTTCATATTTTCGGTTCACATGCATGGGCTCAGATTCCCTCTGAAAAGAGGAAGGAAATTGATCCACAGAGCATTGAGTGTAGTTTTGTTGGATACCTTGATGGTATGAAGGTATATAGGCTTATTGATATTTTCTCAGACCGGATCATCATTGAGCATAGTTTCCAATTCGTGGAAAGTGTCTCGCATGTACCTCAACAGTCACATGCAGACACCTTCATTCTTCCACATGTCTGAGATGATGAGCATGCACATGATGAATATTATTCAGATGATAGTTATGATTCATAGGACTCATATCATTTAGATACAAATTCAGTATAGTCAGAGCATCCATATGCAGTTGCAGAGCCAGAGTAGAGGCCCAAGTGAGCACAAACTACTCTTCAGGATGCAGGGAATCCCGTTGGTTATCCATCTGATACTAGGAGTAATCGATCTTATTTCGAGGAGCCTCCTATTGTGCTCACTGCCACTAAACCATTTCCCTCTAGACATATTTTCTTGGTTCAGTCTTCAGATCCACAGTCTTATGGAGAGGATGTTGTAAATTCCTTTTGGGAATCTGCCATGCAAGAGGAGTACAAATCCCTCCTTGAGAACCAGACTTGGGATCTGGTTCCCCTTCCTTCTGGGAGGAAAATTTTCAGATGCAGATGGGTCTACAGGACCAAGAGTGCATCGGATGGACAGATTAGTAGATACAAAGACAATCTTGTTGCCAAAGGCTTTCATCAGGTGCATGGTATTGACTACGATGATACTTTCACTCCAATAGAGAATATGGATTCCATACGATTGGCACTTGCCATTGTGACCACCAAGGGATGGGAATTCCATCAAATGGAGTTGAAGAATGAATTTCTTCATGGTGATCTCTCTGAAGAGATCTACACGGCGTAGCCCTAGGGATTTATGCAGGACTCATCTTTGGTCTGTCGATTGAAGAACTCCCTTTATGGCCTCAAGTAGGCTTTGAGGGCATGGTATGCCAAGATGGACTCCTATATATTGTCAAAAGACTTTTTACATTGTAAATCAAACCCGAATGTCTACATGCTCAGGATGGTTGATTCACTTCTATTCTTATTTTTGTATGTTGATGATTTGTTGATCATCAGTTGCTCGACTTTAGCAATTGCTGCAGTCAACAGGATTCTACATGAAATGTTTTTGATGATGGACATGGGTTCACTACACTTCTTCATTGGACTTGAGATCAGTCATGATGCATCAGGCATCAAACTTTCTCAAGACAAGTATCCATGAGATATCCTTGAGAGATTTCACATGACAGACTACAAGTTTGCTCCAACTCCTTTCCTATCAGGAGTCAAAATTGAGGATGGTGGGGTGACTCCATTGGTTGACAACACACTGTACAAATAGTTAGTGGGGAGCATGTTGTATCTCACACACTCCAAAACAGACCTCTCCTATGCATTTGGTGCAGTTTCTAGGTTCATGCAAGAGCTTTATGAGCTACATTGGAAGGTTTCAAAGTGTATCCTTCGATACATACAGGGCACCATCACCTTTAGGATTCATTATGCAACAAACTCTACATTAGATCTCATTGGGTTTACTGATTCTGACTGGGCTGCTGATAGCATTGATCGTAAGTCCACATCTGGTTACTCACTCATTCTTGGTTCTTAGCCTAACTTTTGATTGAGCAAGAACCAAGATTCCATTTCTCCATCTTCAGCCGAGGCAGAGTATAGAGGGGTAGTTAACATAACCATTCAGGCTATGTGGCTACAATATTTTCTCACTGAGTTGGGCATTCAATTTCATTGGTCGATCATCATATGGTGTGACAACCAGAGCACTCTGAAGTTCTGTAGAGATCCATTTCAGAGGCAATGGATCAAGCACATCGAGATCCACATGCATTAAATCTGGGACTTAGTACGTGAGGGGATCATCGACCTACATTTTTTTCTTTTAGAAGAATAGACAATAGACATATTCACCAAGACCTTCACTGAGCATAAGTTCCATTCTCTTTGAAGTCATCTTGGAGTGAAGGACACAGTTGCCTAGAAACTGTAGTTCTTATTTTTACGCATAGTGTACCTTGAGCGGGGGTGTTTCCCTCTTTCCTCACTTTATTTTAGTGTATATTGTGTATTTGGGTACCTAACATGGCCTTGTTGTCGGGACCCATTCTTTATTTTCACCATAGTGATGTTTAGAGGGGGTGTTAGAGTTACTTCACACACACCTAGGATTTCTTTTTCCTAAGTTGTTTCCTTGTTTATTAGTCATTATTAGTCATTTATCCAGTCTCCTGTTTTTAAGGAGTGAATATTCCACCTAGAGAATATTCTCTTCAGTTGACACTTTAGTTTGACTAGTTTAGTTGAGTCTAGATGTTGCATTGGTTTTATCACCATGAAACATTGGGATCATCAACATGCTAATGCACACTTGAATTGGGATCATCACTAGACTAGCGCAGTACCCTTGATTCCTTGATCTACTCCTCACTACACTATGTTTAGTCTGTTAACTGAAGACTGGTTGACTATTTAGCTCAACTAGGTGGCAGTTCACTCACGTAACTTCCTAAGAGACTATACTAGGTGGAAGTTCACTCTCGTAACTACTTGTGTGTGTCAAGATCACTCTATACCACCACTATGGTGCATTGGTTCTCCTCCAGTGCACATTCATTGAGTCATACAGATTATATCATGTGTAAATTATTCATTATTCACACGGTTAATGAGAATTCTTCCATTCTTTCTCTCCTTCTTCTTGTTTCTCAATTTCTCTCTACAAATGTGGGTAGTATTTTCTATATAGATCTATTATGTGTAGGTTCAACACATTTATAGGAAGAACAAAATGACATTGAAGAAGATGATAATGTGTCTGTTGAGAATGATGAATTTGGGATATATGATATTTTTAATTAGTTTTAAGATTCCTTTGAGGACGATGCTCAATTTTGCAAATTTATTATGAGCTATAACTTTAATGTTTTGACTTTTAGATTTTAAAATAAGAATAAAGATGTATCTATTGTTGTTTTGTGATGAATTTTTTTATTTTTTTTTGTTTTCATTTTATTTCTATGTGAATCACTATACATTGTGTTAGCACTACGAGTTTCTCTTAGCACTATACTATGATTTGGCAAAATTTTTGTATAAGTTAAACTGAAGTGCAAAAAAATTCAGGGAATTATATTTAAATATACACACAAAATATCCACAAGGTATATACCAACAAGAAAGGCTTGAATAAATTCATATCATTTTTTTTGAAACATAAATGAAATATGGAATACTAAATAAACATGTTATACATGCATCAGATCACAAAAGAAAATTCTGAGACACATATAGAATAAATTCTCATCAAAAGGAACCTCCTAAATAATGAGAAATAGATCTATGATAACACTTGCACCAGCGGATAACAACAAATCATTTACTACAACATTTGAACAAGTAATGAAGATGAATCATTCACCAAAAATCCACATCAAAGGGATATTGAGTACATAATATGGTAATAAGAAAAGAGAATGATCTTTTATTAGCCAAGAGTCTTGAATCTGATACATACATTCATGGTAACTTTTCATAGTTGGCTGCAAAAAATAGTATAAGTTCCCCTATCTAGAATAACTTGAATGCCTCTCTTGATTCGTCTCACCCATTAAATAGAAAATAACATACAAGATATTCCTAGGAGGTTTAAACACATCTCTTCCATTGGATTCCAGGCCTTGGAGATAGGTGGAAATAGTAAAAGAGACAAGGATCCAACAAATTACCAATTTTTAAGAAGTTATTGGAATTCATTAATAAATTTGTTTCCAAATCACCACATGAGGTTTTAATGGAGCTAAATATTAGGCACAGGTGTCCTTTAGCATAAAACTGATCTCTAATAAGTCATTTGAACCCTCCTTGATAGGTGGAAACATCCAAACAAGGCGAATATCCAAAAACTATGAAAAACAAAGAGTTTGCAACGCCAATTTGCAGCGCACTAGCGTTTTAATTTTATCACTCAAATTCCTAACTGGGTCAGGCTGAATTTTGGTTAGAAAGTCAACAAGGCTATCATTCGCCTCCAAAAAAAAATTCAGAAAAACTCACGTCACCATTTTGGATTTATGATAAAATATTTAGAATAATCTGCTACAGGAAATAAGTTTGCAACACTTGACAATGACGCTACGAACATTCCTGTAGGTGGTATTTTCAACATTTCTCCCAAACATTGAACTGGGCTCGATTGAAGTTTGGTCATCAAGTCAACAAGGCTACGTTTCTTCCCCACACCAATTTTGGGAAAACCCCAATTTGTATTCTTCTATATATTATGAAAACAAGAGTTTGTTGCAAACTTTTCCAGTTTTAATTAGTTCACAGTGCCTTCAACAAGATGCGTTGCGAACTTTCTGTAGGTGTCATTTTTTCCCTGTGATGACTGAAACTTATGCCAAAAAATGCAAGAAGCTTCTAAATCATTGCCTACATCTCCTACAACCTCTAATCCAAGAATAATGTCCTCCAAGACGAACAATAACCACAATTATAAGCATCATAAGACAAAAGAATTTCTTAAGGTTTTGTTAGAAGTAAGGTTTATAATAGAAAAACAATTGTAGAGGTTATGAAGTAACTTGAAGATGGAATCATGGATGAAATGATTATGACAAGGTTGAAATAAGTCATGAATAGCCATATTTTAAAGCGACTGTGCAAAAAAGAGATTTTGCAGCACTAGTTTGATTTGTAGCAGATGGGTCTATAGCATAGTTTTAAATCAAAAGACCTGGAATCAAATCCCACTCCTTGGTGAAAAATATCCATCTTTTCATCACCTTAAAACTTCCACTATTGACCCATTCAAAAATTTTGCAGCGTCAGTTTACAGCTCTTTTCACAAGTGGTAATGAAAATACACAATGGTGAACCCCAAGAGATGTATGATGATACAATGGAACTGAAATGTTAGAAACCACCATTATATACCCTTTAGAAATCACAATCATAAAATATCAGAAACATTCCCTATTTGGAGTGTTGTGAAATTCTAGGAGAGACTGTAGTGCATCTAATTTATGAATTGACAAGAGACTAGGTCATTGGATGAATGTCTAATACCCTTTGGACACTTGTTTGGCTGAAAAAAACCAATGTTGTCCTTAAGTACCTATCATGTGATAACATTGGATCCATAGAGGATGGAGACTTGCATGTGAGGCTCCAAGAACCTCTGCAGTTCTAGTTCCCTTTATCCTTGGGATATGGAGTCATTATTGTTGAGCTACTGAAAACCACATGCTCATGGTTTGAGCTTATTTATATACATAAGCCTACTCTAACGAGTTCTCCAATATGCTCAAGTAAAATAAAATTTCCATAGAAACCATGAAAGTAGCTTCATGGTTGATATAGTCTCATCTCTGCAACTGGTAAATAAATAATAGGATAGACATATCAGCAACCATAGAAAATTATTTTGAAAATCATACTTACTTTTAATGTTGGTGGTATGATGAATTTTGAAAACATAAAAAATTTTGAAAAATAGGACTCCAACACAATTGCTACTAGGTCTTCAAAACCAAGATAAAAAACCTATTGATCCAGAAGAGATGGATTCCACTACATGAATTCTCTTTTGCTGAGAAAAATGTGACCTCCCCGTTCTTTTAACAACAACTCTTGGGAATAATTCATTTCATTACAATCAGGGGAAACAAAATTCATTTGATTATGTAATAAAAACCCCTGACCAAATTTTGAAAACATATAATCCCAGATGTCACCATAACCAAACAAGGGCTATTGATTTTCAATATAAAATGTATGATTCTTTGTAGAAAAAACTTCTTGTTCAATAGAATGATCACATAGTAATTGCATGGTAGGAGTTAAAAAATTTCTACTATGATCAACTGGAAGTATATAATCATCTATACAATCATCCTATACAAAATTGTTAAGATGATTTAAATAATGACTACAATCATAGTCTATTTACCTATTGTTATCCCTGATTTTTAGGGATAACCAAGAGATCATGTCTCAATGCCCAAAGGTCCTAGACATGGAGTACTGAGAGAAGGATTGACCTGAGCATGGCCCTGGAGGGCCCATCCTTTTCTTCTTTCATCAGACTCATATTGTCAGCAGTAGCAACATCCATCACCTTTGGCTTGGTCTTGTATCGG
>JASDQU010102883.1:0-22387 GCA_032191745.1 Picea mariana | reverse complement strand
GGTGGTTGGATGAATGTCTAATACCCTTTGGACACTTGTTTGGCTAAAAAAAACCAATGTTGGCCTTAAGTACATATCATGTGATAACATTGGATCCATAGAGGATGGAGACCTGCATGTGAGGCTCCAAGAACCTCTGCAATTCTAGTTCCCTTCATCCTTGGGATATGGAGTCATTATTGTTGAGCTACTAAAAACCACATGCTCATGGTTTGAGCTTATTTATATACATAAGTCTACTCTAACGAGTTCTCCAATATGCTCAAGTAAAAGAAAATTTCCATGGAAACCATGAAAGTAGCTTCATGGTTGATCTAATCTCATCTCTACAGCTGGTAAATAAATAATAGTAGAGACATATCAGAAACCATAGAAAATTATTTTGAAAATCATACTTACTTTTAAATGTTGGTGGTATGATAAATTTTGAAAACATCAAAAATTTTGAAAAATAGTACTCCAACACAATTGCTACTAGGTCTTCAAAACCAAGATCAGAAACCTATTGATCCAGAAGAGATGGATTCCACTGCATGAATTCTCTTTTGCTGAGAAGAATGTGACCTCCCCGTTCTTTTAACAACAACTCTTGGTCATAATTCATTTCATGACAATCAGGGGAAACAAAATTCATTTGATTGTGTAATAAAAACCCCTGACCAAATTTTGAAAACATATAATCCCGTATGTCACCATAACCAAACAAGGGCTATTGATTTTCAATATAAAATGTATGATTCTTTGGAGAAAAAACTTCTTGTTCAACAGAATGATCACATAGTAATTGCATGGTAGGAGTTAAAAAATTTCTACTATGATCAACTGAAAGTATATAATCATCTATACAATCATCCTCTACAAAATTGTTAAGATGATTTAAATAATGACTAAAATCATAGTCTATTTACGTATTTGTATCCCTAATTTTTAGGGATAACCAAGAGATCATGTCTCAATGCCCACAGGTCCTAGACATGGAGTACTGAGAGCAAGATCGACCTGAGCATGGCCCTGGAGGGCCCATCCTTTTCTTCTTTCATCAGACTCATATTGTCAGCAGTAGCAACATCCATCACCTTTGGCTTGGTCTTGTATCGGAGAAGGCTCTTGCCCCATGAGGTAATTGATCCAGGTATCATGGTATGTGTCACTTTTGATCATTATAACCTTTAAATGTATACAACTAATTCCTTTTATCTCTGACAACTACTTGCATCTTACATTAGCCCACATGATCATGTTTGGGGAGATTTATTGGGTGCCCTAGCAAGCCTGTACCCATAGGCTTTGGTTTGCCACTGGGGGGTTTCTGAAGATCCATCGTCCGTTGCCATCATACCACCACTTTTCAATTATATCTCCCGCTCATCTATCCCATTCCCCTTTTCTGGACATTGGGTTGACCTTCTTGTAGGGTTTCACCTTACCTCATGGGAAGAAGGGGCTAAAGGCCTAGAAGGTAAAAGCAGCTGGTAAAATATAAAAGCCTAGAAATAGAACCTTGATATGCTTCGCCTAGGGATCCTCGAGAAGGCAATAAAAATCCTCTCAACAAGAAACAAGAGGGACCCGAAAAAATAACAAACAAGACCTAGTCAAGAGGATAGGGGGTCTCATCACGAGCCAGCCTATTANATTGCCATCTTTCATCACGAGCCAGCCTATTATGTTCATGGGTACCTAACAGCATGACATTGCCATCTTCTGGTTACCACACCAGGCCAGTGACCTTTGGTTTCATGGCCAAGGGAAAGGGGGTCTCATCACGAGCCAACCTTATCATCTCTATGAAAGTACTTGTGGGTAACATTATCAGCTCTGGTCACCATGCCAAGGCAGTGTCCTCTGGTTAGTCCTTGAATAAAAGAAAAAGAAGAAGAAGAATCAAATAAAGAAAAGAATAAAGGCAAGAAAGGGCTTGGAAAAATGTGCATCCATGATGGGTACAGCTCGCCTTCTACGAAGGCACCCACAAGTAATATCATGCACCCCTGGCTCTCACTCTACCCATATGTCTGGACATCCCTTAGCCACATCACCTCATTTACATGGATTGGATGAAACCTCTCGGAAACTTTCCTTTTCTTATGGATACTAGCCCAATAGGGTACCTTGTGCTTTTCCTCGACCTTGTATTGTAGGTTTTTGTAATGTCTTCAAGCTATTGAATGATATATCATGGTTTTTATGCATATGTTTGATAATATTAATGATGAAATGTGATTGACATTGCTATGATCCCTATGACTAATGAGCCCATGGAGCACATAGTTTTTGATGTGCAGGACCATGCTCGATGGACAAGTACCATTTGGATTGGTACACCTGGGAAGATGATCATTTTGGACCTTCATGGGGCTAAAGATCCCTTCAGATGGTTGTTGAGACCCCGTCAGAGGGGAAAAGATGAGACAATGCTTGATCAATGTTTTGCACCAGAGAAAAAGAGGACGTTTCATCAGGGGAACTTTGGTTGAGCTTTTCCTAGGAGGGTCGACCCACTTCCAGTGGAAATATTCCCCTGGATGGCCCAAGAGGTCACCTAGGAGACATTGACGTCACCTTGACCATGTGAAAATTTGATGGGGTAGCTGGTGTTATCAATCCAGGAAACTCTCCTAGGCTGTAAGTCGAAGATACCTGGTAACTTACTCTTTTTGGAAATATTTTCTTAATATTTGATGTGGTTTTTGGATCAAGATGAATATCTAGGGACCGGACTGTGTTTTCAAGACTGTCTAGAAATATAAAATCTCACAAGGCCTTCTAGTAATGCAGTCAGACAAGGTTTGATTAAATGGAGAAGAAAACAGCTATTGAACTAGATTATACTCATATAAACAAGCACAATGGGTTTAATAACTAAGGAAATAACTTATGATTATCAACTTAATCAATCAATCAGTGAGATGACAGTCACATGCAGATTGAATGAGCCTCAATAAAGAACTTTCACTCATAAGATATCAGAGAACAGAAGAGAAAAATCTGACAACACAAATGAAGGAAGCTTGCAATTTTTCATATAATAAGAATAGGTCTTTTGATTATAGTAGCAGCATGTAAAACCCAAAATTGAACCCCTGGTTCATCTCAAAAATAAGTATTTATAGTCTTACAAATAGTTTTACAGATCCTAAAAACATGGATCTGTATTTAATAAAGTCAACTCAATTCTATCTAAACAACTTGAAAATAAAGTCTTTAACAACTAAACTAGAAAGTCGAACTGTCTTCAATCTCCAAAATCGCTAGCTGCATCCTTCAGCTCCTGATCCCTGCAATGTGGTGAAGAATAACAAGACACCTGTCTTTGACAGTTGGATCTCCCAACGTTCATGGTCGATTTTTGAGGAAATGGTTTTGCATTTGTTATCAAAATTCACTCGAACCTTTGATGTTGAACCCTTTGCATGCGATCTGATAAACCACTGATACACTGGAGCCCCTTCCAAACCTGTTTGGAATGAACTGTGGTGTCTTTGACTTCAAAAATTACTTTCCCAGCTTTCAACAGCGCAACCGTTTAATTTTTCGCGGGTTAACTATTGAAAGTTGTAACTTTCCAATGCTAACAGGTCATAAAATGATAGCTTTGTGCTGGTGAAAGTCCCGATTGCGCTCAAAATGAGTATTCACATCCAAAATTTGATTTTAACAAAACTCAGTGTGTCTCTGATTTCTCACCTTGCATATTGACGGTGACTTGAGCTAGTACTTTCAGATCTGGATGGGATTTTTGGCTTAGTTTTTGTTTCAACCTCCTTATCTGCCTTTTGAGGCATTTGGCAAGCCACCACAAGTTGTTGTAGTCTTTGGTGAGTTTTTTCTTCCTCTTCTTCTCTCTAACACTTTCCTTAGCCAATCTTTCAAAAGCAGCATTGGTCTTGGCGAAGTTATCAGACAACTTCTTATACCTTTCTTTAATCACCTGCTCCAAGACCTCTTGTTGAGATATGACCTCTCTCAAATGCTTGATTTTCTGAGAATTCTTTGACTTGGAGATTTTTGAACTTTCTCCTTGTTCTGTCTGATTGAAGGTTTCATAGTTCTGTGCACACTCAGCTGACTGCTCAGAACTCTTGATGACAGGGCATTGATCTTGTTCTCTGATTCTGAATCTGAATAGGGAAAATTTAGTATATTAGTTTTCTTCCCTGTACTATGCTCTATAGGATTCCCTGTGTTATGTTATGTGGTCTATTCAAAGTTTAACTTTCTCTTCAACCTGTGAGGCTTCATTCCAGAGATTCTGTCTTCTAGAGGTCTTGGCAAGGTCCTTCTTTTTCTTGAACTGCTTTGAGGAGATGATTGTTTCTTTGAACCCTTCACCTGTTCATTTGCAGTCTGGTTCTGTGTTTCAAGACCTTCCCAGAATAGGAAATTTTCCTAAATCCTTCCCTATTGTTTCAATTCCTCCAGGATAATGAATTTTATGAGGCCAAAGTGACACAGAGTAATTTTCATGCTCAAGGGTTGAGCTCTAATCTTCTTGCAAACCTTAGTCAAACTTTTATGTAGGAAATAAGGCAAATTAAGAGGGGTCTTGCCTGTGAAATGATCCAGTAGTTTGAAGTGGTACATCATTAGTTTATCATATCTTCCCTCCGAGGTAATGTACAATTGGATACATTTGAACAATTCCTGCCATTCTTCGTCTAGATAAGAAACTAGCATACCTTTTTTCCATGCTTTGTACGTGTACCCCTCTTTCAAATAAGCTCTGAAATCCAATTTTTTGCGAGCAGTGGTTTTAAACTAGCTCTGACCGGTTCTTGGTAAACTTGTAGCTGCGGCAATGACAGCTTCATCCACTCTAATTTCCATGGACCCGACACGAGCTTTATTGTCATCAAAAGTCTTGGCAAAGGCTTCTGCTATAGCCTAATGGAAACCAACTTGCAACCTTTCAACGAATTCAATACACCCTGCATTCGAAAAATGCTTCTAGACTTCGGGATGTGTTTGTAAAAAGGACAAGTTATCCATCTCTCTCTTGAGTAGAGCACCACTGCGTTTTCTCACCATTCTGTAGCTTGAAAATCCCGACAATTTGTAACCCCTGCAACTGCCAGTCAAGCCGAGGTTCTGCGGTGTTGAAAGCAGTTCGGGCTTCGGCTCTGTTTTGAAACAAATGAAACTTCAACAGACTTCCAAAAACGATTTGTGATATGGAAACCACTATTCGATTTGATGTTGTCAGGCCAATGGTACCTCCTCTGTACCTGCACCACTGAACTTGAACTTGCCATCCCAGATGCCATGAGTGTTGAGCGTGAGTTTCTGAGCTGAATTCACATCACAATCCTATTCTGGTGTGCAAAATTGAGTTTCCATCATTATCCACTCTCATCAGTGCATGATTTGGATTTGCCTGACGTGGGATGATCATATCATCATTACCTTCAGACATGGATACCACGCACGTGATTCCCGCTTTCTTCAACAACGGCCCGTGGAAAATGCCTTTGTCAGCTGTTCATACTTACCACTTATGCCAGTGCGTGACCCCATGGAAAACCCCTGTTAGCTGCGGAAAGTATGCACTTTCAATAGTGCACCACTTTGTAAAAAGCACTCCTTAACTACGGAAAGTATGCACTTTCAACAGCGCACAACTTTGTAAAAAGCACTCCTTAGCTGCGGAAAGTATGCACTTTCAACAGTGCACGACCCGCGAAACTGATTCTTGCATATTTTGAAATTCACCACTTTCAACAGTGCAAAGACTTATGAAAAGCACTCCTTAGCTACTGAAAGTCACTACTTTCCACAGCGCACACTCAACTTTGGACCTACGTTAGCTGTTGAAAGTGAATTATGCAAATTTTGAAAAAGAAGACTTCATGGATCATATTATTTTCTAAGACGAAAATCGAAACCTAAGTTTTGCAACTATAGAAACTCAAAAATGACTTGAGGTTACAACCTATCACCTAAAAAAGCAAATAAATCCACCAGTTTATTTGAGGAGTTAACACTGGCTCCTATTGGGGATGAACACCTCCCTGTGAGGTTTCAAGAACCATAGAATCAATGCCTTTCTTGAACAAGAACCTAAAAACTAAACTATATGCTAGTGTTTCCATTGGGCATGGAGTTATTCAAAAATAAAACTAAAACTAACATTACAATGTCTAGGCTTCACAGCCTTAGACGAAATAGAGTTTTAAAAATCGCCTGTTTACCGGGCCACTGAACATTTCTTCACCTTCCAGATTCTGCAGAATGAAAGTGTTGTTGTTTTTCACCTGAGAAATAAAAAAAGGGCCTTTCCATAGAGAATCAAACTTGTTATGCTTGCCTTTGTCCTGCCTAAGAACATCCCACTTTAGAACCCAGTCACCGATCTGAAAACTGTCCACCTTCGCCTTTTTGTCAAACGTCTTTTTGATCTGCATCTAATGAGCTTATGATCTGTCCACTAACTATTCGCGAGCTTGTTGCAGTTCCACCAAATCCAACTTCCTTCTTACCATGTCATTTTGCTCAGTCTGCTCTTCCTAAAATAACTTAGCCACAGGAAAAACTAACTGAATAGGAAAAATTGCATCAGTCCCATAAACCAACTTGAATGGGGAAGTTCCTATGGATTTTTTAATGGTTACTGTGTTTGCCCACAGAGCAAATTTCAGTTTGAAATCCCAATTCCTTTTATTTTCTTCTAATAGTTTTCTTATGATTTTGATCAAGCTCTTATTTGATGATTCAGCCAAACCATTACCTTGAGGATAGTAAGGAGTTGAGTGTATGAGATGGATACCCATTGATTCACACATGTCTACCAATGCTTCTGCTTTAAACGTTGCTACATTATCTGCCACCAACCTCTTGGGACAGCCAAATCTGCTCAAAATATTTTCATAGAGAAACTTCATGACTACCTAGTGTGTAGCATTTTGAGTGGGAATCGCCTCTATCCACTTTGTAAAATAATCCCTGGCTACCAGAATCCACTTGTGCTGACCGCTGGATGAAGGATTTATCTCACCTATGAAATCTAAACCCCACTGCTAAAAAGGGCCAGTCACAACTATAGGTCTCAGGGGTAAGGATTTTAGATGTTCCTTACCGGTAAATCTTTGTCATTTGTCACAAGATTCGACGAATGCACACACATCTGAGAAGAGAAAAGGACAATAATATCCAGCCCTCAGGATCTTATGGGAAGTAGTCTTCCAGTAATGATAGCTGCTGCAAACGGCTGAATGAAACTGATGTGTTACTTCAACAGACTCTTCTTTATCCAAACACCTGAGAAGCAAACCAGCAGGGTCCCTCCAATATAACAGATTATTNAAGAGGAACTTCAAGCTTTTGCAGAAAATGTATGATGCTAAAATACCATTCACAGGAAGACAAGTGCTCTGCCACTGGCTGACTGTCATACTGCCCCTCCGCTACCAACTCTGTCTGTGAATTTTCTGAAATTTCTACTATGAAATTAATATCCAGCAGCTTATGATTTTCCTCCACTAAAAGCTTGGCAAGGCCCTGGCCTTTTACCAGTTTGATGGGCTTTACTTCAATATTGAACTCAATCATCCTTGCAATCCATCTCGCCCTCTTTCCATCAATATCCGGCTGAGTCAAAACATCTTTTACAGAAGATGAGGGAACATATGCGATGACCTTTGAGTGAAGAATATAAATTCTGAAGGATTTTAAAGCTTTTATGAGAGCGTAAGCTTGTTTCTCGATAGGGTCATACCTTAATTCAGCATCCCTGAGTGTTTTGTTGAAGAAAGCCACGAGATGATCAAATTTGTCATCATCTTTCTGAAGTAGGACCGCTGCCACTGTGTCGTAAGAAGCAAAAGAAAAGATATAGAAAGTCTTACTGTAATCTGGGCTGATCAGAATTGGTGATTTGATGATTACTTGCTTGATATCTTGAAAAGATTTTCTCGCGCTATCTGTCCATTTTATCTCAGACCCTTTCTTTAGCATGCATGTCATGTGTTTGACTAATTCATCAAAATTGGGCACAAACCTTCTAACAAAATTTATCTTACCGAGCAGTGACTGAATGTCCTTTTTTGACCTCGGCAAGGACATCTTTTGAATTGCCTCCACTCATGCTGGATCAATCATTACACCTTCTGCTAAGACGATGTGGCCTAAGAGCTTACCCTTCCTTAGTGAAAACTGGGATTTCTTGGGATTCAATGAGATCCTGAACTGTCTGCATTTTAAGAACACTCTTTTCAGATGTTTCAGATGCTCCTCATGGCTGTTGGAATACACTGTAATATCATCAAGG
The DNA here is from genome assembly GCA_032191745.1 of Picea mariana. Classification (NCBI taxonomy): domain Eukaryota; kingdom Viridiplantae; phylum Streptophyta; class Pinopsida; order Pinales; family Pinaceae; genus Picea; species Picea mariana. The sequence goes on along the minus strand of JASDQU010102883.1, from coordinate 14,124 downwards.
TATATGAGGACAAACTTGTCCTTTTCTCCCACAAATGCTATATCCATGGCCCTTTGGAATGTGGCCTCGGAATTCATTAACCCAAAGGGCATCTTCGCGTACATAAAGGTACCCCAAGGAGTGGTAAATGCAGTCTTCTCCTGGTCATCAGGGTGGACAGAAATCTAATTGTAACTGGAAAAGACATCAAGGAAAGACATGACCTTGGCCCCTGAAATCCTCTGTAACAAGTGTTCCATCTTAGGGATAGGATAGTTGTCCTTCTTAGAGCATTTGTTTAAGTTTCTGAAATCTACGCACAATCTGACCTCACCATTCTTCTTCCTTACGATCACCAAATTGGTAATCCATTTGGAATATCTCAAGGGAATTATGATCTTGGCATCTAGGAGTTTTTTAATTTCTCTCTCAATCACTGGCAGCAGAAGAGGACTGATAGGCCTGAGTTTTTGCTTGAAAGGAATAGTGTCTTTTTCAAGAGGTATCTTATGCTGAATAATATCGAGATCATAAGTCTTTAAATCACTATATTTCCAAGAAAACACATCGGAAAATTCCTTCAAAACACTACAGTATTTTGACTTCTCATCAGCAGTCAATTCAAAAGACAAATTAATAAACTTGGGCTGGCTTTTACCTCCTATGTTATGCTCTTGAACAGCTGGATCTTTCTCTTTTTTATCTGGCTTGTAAGGGACAACATTCTGATCAAACGGTCTTTCCAGGGGTACCAAACCTTGACGTATATAATTTTTTGGTAACTAAACAATATCATGCTGGCCCAACTTCTTCTTTAGCACAGGTTCCTGTGATTCTTCTTCATTAAGATTCTGCTGATCAATGTGCAAATCAAAAAACTCATCTACCATTTGGAGAAATCTGTTGAGTTCATCATCATCTTCAAAAACTTTCCAATATTTGATATTATCAGGTAAGGAGGGTCGATATTTTACTTGAATCTCATAGCTGAGATTAGGAGGCATGGGTGGAATGAATGTGCTGGCTAAAACAGTAAGAGAATCAACAAGTTGATTCATATCCCTTGGTATGTATGAAATTTCAAAAACAGAAAAAGAATCACGCATCTTCCATACCTCGTCTTTGTAAGCCTTTAATCTGACATGCTTAGCTTGAAAGGTGTTGTTTACCTGTTGTACGATGAGGTCTGCATCTCTAAATACATTCAAACCCTTTATCCCCATCTCTTTGGCTGAATTTAATCCCAACAGCAGAGCCTCATACTCTGCTATGTTGTTAGTGGTTATGAAGTCGAGCTTGAAAGACAAAGATATAGTCTCCTTTGAAGGAGAGATCATAACTACTCCAGCACCTGCTAAATCTTTAGTGCTGGCCCCATCAAAGTACATAGTCCAGACTGCAATGTTTTCACTTTCAGACTGCTATTCAATAGGCTTCACTAGCTGCATAGGAGTTGATTGGCCATCATCAATCTGAAGGATGCATGAACCAAAATCTGTATCCACAGCATAGATAGGATGATTGACGGAATTCTTTCCATCGCTGATGATATAAGCAAGATGGTTTTCCCTGTAAAGTCTTTTCATTTCCCCCCCAAACACCAGAATTGTAGCATATGACAGATCCATCTACAATGTACCTCCTAATATTTTTCCCCATGAACGAGACAAAAGCAGCCCAAACTTAGGTGGAATATCAGCAACTACCACGTCCATAACCATGCTCCTCATTGGTAATTGAGCAAGGTTAATAACCATGTATTTGATGAGGCCGAGACATCTAACCTTTCTAGAATCAAAGGAGAAAAGATCTTGATATGGTTTGGTGAATTCGAGACCAAGCTCATCCATCACAGCCTTTGGCATAAGGTTATGTGATACCCCAGAATCAAGCAAACAATTGTGAAGGATTTTGTCATGGACATTTAGTGATATGTAAAATGGTGGACAAGAATCATCACGGTCTTCTATCATGGGCTCTATGGTCACTTTAGGCTTATCATTTTACAGGTTAACAAAATCATCCGATGGAGAGGTCTTAGGCTCAAGAGACTTTAAAATGGCTGCTTTAAATACTTCATTCTTCATGAGTTTAGTTAAAGGCATCGGTATCTTAACCTTTTGAATTTTTGATTCAAAATTGAAAGAAAGAGATGGTCTGTCCGAAACCTTTACCTCATTGGAAGGAGCTTTGAGGCTGACTTTCTCTTTGACTGGAGGCTGAGTTTGTTTCTTATGCTGTTTTGCTAGAGGGGGGGTTTGTTTTTCAGGAGCTGGAGGCTGCTTGGCAGCAACCTCTTTACTCTTCACAGGAGCATAATCTTCTTTGTTCTCCACAGGAGCAGTAATGGGTGCTTTTGGAACAACATTCTTCTTGGACCTTAAGTTGTAACCTTTTTTATCATCTGTCAAGTAGACGGTTCCTTCAACATCTACCTCTTGAATTTGCTAATCCATCAGGGATTCTTCATAGTCTACCTGTGTCAAAAATGAAGAATCATTTTCATCACCAAAATAGTTTATCTCATCTGCATCTTCGATTTCATTGTGAGGTGGCTGTTGCTCTTCATCTAACACTGCATTTTGAAAGGGTGGTCTGACCCTCTGATCATCATCTGGATTTCTATCTCTTTGAAGGATATGAACTTGTGAATGATTCCTTCTGTAAGGAAATGCATTTGGATTTCTGGTGGAAAAAGCATTTGGCTCTTTTGCCCTTGCTGGTTGTTGATTCTGAACCTTTAACTTTGACATTTCAAACGTCAGACTGTCTAACATCTTCGCCATTTTTTCCATCTTACTGCCAGAAGAAGAAGAGGACTCAACAACAGACTTCTTCCTCTCAGCCATTCCTTTAAGCTTCTGAGATGCTGTAATGTTAGACTCAACCTCGAGGGCAGCATCTTGCATTAAAGCAAGCGTGGCTGATAGTCTTTCTCTAAGGATAAGACAAAACTCTGAATCAAAGGTAACAGAAAATGTGATCTTTGCTGATGCATCACTTGGTTTAATCTCTGCAGAGATCTTACCAAACATTTTGTTAAATCTCTTGATGAAGTCCGAGACTGACTCTCCATCATCCCTCTTCAAATTTCCAAACTCAGAAATGTAGTATAACAAATCTCTTCTTTCTCCCCAATGCTTCAAGAATACCTCATCTAATTGTTCAATGCCAGTGATTGAATTTGCTGGTAGCTCTTTGAACCACTTTCGGGCTTGGCCATCCAAACTCTGAAAAAAAACTCTAGTCCACACATCTTCTTTTGAAATGTTAATGTTTTCTGCATAAGAATAAAAAGATTCAATGTGTTCTTCAGCAGTATACTCCCCTGCTCCTGTAAACTTTGGCATATATTTCTGATAGTCACCTGTTGGCATGGCAGACAAGGGATTTCACAATACAAGTGGGGCATATATGTTTGCCAAGATCTGTTCCATCCTGGTCCAAGGGGCATCCATGGTAGTCTTGGTGATTGATACAGATGAGGAACTTGTAGGAGATGGTGGAGGAGATGAGCTGCCTGAGTTAGAATAGAATGGTTGTCTCACTTTGTATTGAGCAGAAGGTTCAAAAATTTGTGAAAAATAAGAGGCTTTATAAAATTGACCAAGCAACAATGCTAAATTCTCTTCACCCTTAGAGGACAGATCATGGAGAATTTCTTCAAAAACAGGTAGATTGGTGTGAGTGTATAGGACACCTTTCGAAGATTTGATGGGTGATGAATCAAAAGAAGATGAAGAAGAATCTTCTTTCTGTTTGGAGGATTCTGTATTCAATTATTTTGGATGGGAGGAAATGTCAATCTCAAGAGCAGAATCAGTAATATTAGAAGAAAATGAAGGTTCTTCTACCTTAGAAACTTGAGATGAAATTTCAATTTCTTGAGAATTTTGAGTTTCAGCAGGGGATTCAGCCAAAGACTTTTTAGATATGAAATTATGAGTATCAGTTGGAATACCTGAATCAATTACACTTGCGGATCCAGAAGCCTGTCTTTGTAAAGATTTTCCCTTGCTGATGATCTTCTCTGGATCAGGAACTGATGTTGTCAATGGGCCTTCTGAGTTTTCCCTGGTGTGAGCTCTTTTGGGAGCCACTTCATTTCAATGGAGTCGCCAGATAGAAAATGTACAACCTGATAGTATCTAGTTCTTGTCTATCATCAAGAACTAGATCTATGTCGTCTCCCAGAGAAGCTGAGATTCGATCTCCTCTCCCCGGCAATGGCACCAATTTGTTATCACTCCAGGAAACTCTCCTAGGCTGTAAGTCGGAGATGCCTGGTAACTTATTCTTTTTGGAAATATTTTCTTAATATTTGATGTGGTTTTTGGATCAAGATGAATATCTAGGGACTGGACTATGTTTTCAAGACTGTCTAGAAATACAAAATCTCACAAGGCCTTCTAGTAATGCAGTTAGACAAGGTTTGATTAAATGGAGAAGAAAACAACTATTGAACTAGATTATACTCATATAAACAAGCACAATGGGTTTAATAACTAAGGAAATAACTTATGATTATCAACTTAATCAATCAATCAGTGAGATGACAGTCACATGCAGATTGAATGAACCTCAATAAAGAAATTTCACTCATAAGATATCAGAGAACAGAAGCGAAAAATTTGACAACACAACTGAAGGAAGCTTGCAATTTTTCATATAATAAGAATAGGTCTTTTGATTACAGTAGCAACATGTAGAACCCAAAATCGAACCCCTGGTTCGTCTCAAAAATAAGTATTTATAGTCTGACAAACAGTTTTACAGATCCTAAAAACATGGATCTGTATTTAATAAAGTCAACTCAATTCTATCTAAACAACTTGAAAATAAAGTCTTTAACAACTAAACTAGAAAGTCGAACTGTTTTCAATCTCCAAAATCGCCAGCTGCATCCTTCAGCTCTTGATCTCTGCAATGTGGTGAAGAATAACAAGACATCTGTCTTTGACAGTTGGATCTCCCAACGTTCATGGTCGATTTTTGAGGAAATGGTTTTGCATTTGTTATCAAAATTCACTCAAACCTTTGATGATGAACCCTTTGCATGCGATCTGATAGCCCACTGATACACTGGAGCCCTTCAAAACCTGTTTGGAATGAACTGTGGTGTCTTTGACTTCAAAAATTACTTTCCCAGCTTTCAACAATGCAACCGTTTAATTTTTCGCGTGTTAGCTGTTGAAAGTTGTCACTTCCACAGCTAACGGGTCATAAAATGATATCTTTGCACTGGTGAAAGTCCCGATTGCGCTCAAAATGAGTATTCACATCCAAAATTTGATTTTAACAAAACTCAGTGTGTCTCCGATTTCTCACCTTGCATATTGACGACGACTTGAGCTAGTACCTTCAAATCTGGATGGGATTTTTGGATTAGTTTTTGTTTCAACCTCTTTATCTGCCTTTTGAGGCGTTTGGCAAGCCACCACAAGTTGTTGTAGTCTTTGGTGAGTTTTTTCTTCCTCTTCTTCTCTCTAACACTTTCCTTAGCCAATCTTTCAAAAGCATCATTGGTCTTGGTGAAGTTATCAGACAACTTCTTATACCTTTCTTTAATCACCCGCTCCAAGACCTCTTGCTGAGCTATGACCTCTCTCAAATGCTTGATTTTCTGAGAATTCTTTGACTTAGAGCTTTTTGAAGTTTCTCGTTGTTCTGTCTGATTGAAGGTTTCATAGTTCCGTGCACACTCAACTGACTGCTCAGAACTCTTGATGACAGGGCATTGATCTTGTTGCTCTGATTCTGAATCTGAATAGGGCAAATTTAGTATATTAGTTTTCTTCCCTGTACTTTGCTCTGTAGGATGCCCTGTGTTCTGTTCTATGGTCTGTTCAAAGTTTAACTTTTTCTTCAACCTGTGAGGCTTCATTCTAGATATTCTGTCTTCAGGAGGCCCTAGCAAGGTCCTTCTTTTTCTTGAACTGCTTTGAGGAGATGATTGTTTCTTTGAACCCTTCACCTGTTCATTTGTTGTCTGGTTCTGTGTTTCAAAACCTTCCCAAAATAGGAAATGTTCCCAGCTCCTTCCTTGTTGTTTCAATTCCTCCAGGATAATCAATTTTATGAGGCCAAAGTGACACAGAGTAGTTTTCATGCTCAAGGGTTGAGCTCTAATCTTCTTGCAAACCTTAGTCAAACTTTTATGTAGGAAATAAGGCAAATTAAGAGGGGTCTTGCCTATGAAATGATCTAGTAGTTTGAAGTGGTACATCATCAGTTTATCATATCTTCCCTCCGAGGTAATGTTCAATTGGATACCTTTGAACAATTCCTGCCATTCTTCGTCTAGATAAGAAAATAGCATACCTTTTTTCCATGCTTTGTGCCTATACCCCTCTTTCAAATAAGCTCTGAAATCCAAATTTTTGGGAACAGTGGTTTTAAACCAGCTTTGACCGGTTCTTGGTAAACTTGTAGCTGCGGCAATGACAGCCTCATCCACTCTAATTTCCATGGACCCGACATGAGCTTTATTGCCATCAAAAATCTTGGCAAAGGCTTCTGCTGTAGCCTGATGGCAACCAACTTGCAACCTTTCAACGAATTCAATACACCCTGCATTCGAAAAATGCTTCTGGACTTCGGGATGTGTTTGTAAAAAGGACAGGTTATCCATCTCTCTCTTGAGTAGAGCACCACTGCATTTTCTCACCATTCTGTAGCTCGAAAATCCCAACAATTTGTAACCCCTGCAACTGCCAGTCGAGCCGAGGTTCTGCGCTGTTGAAAGTAGTTCGAGCTTCGGCTCTGTTTTGAAACAAATGAAACTTCAACAGACTTCCAGAAACGATTTGTGATATGGAAACCACTATTCGATTTGATGTTGTCAGGCCGGCGGTACCTCCTCTGTACCTGCACTACTGAACTCAAAATTGCCATCCCAGATGCCATGAGTGTTGAGTGTGATTTTCTGAGCCGAATTTGCATCACAATCCTATTCTGGTGTGCAAAATTGAGTTTCCATCATTACCCACTATCATCAGCGCATGATTTGGATTTTCCTTACATGGGATGATCATATCATCATTACCTTTAGATGTGGATATCATGCACGTGATTCCTGCTTTCTTCAACAACGGCCCATGGAAAACGCCTTTGTTAGTTGTTCATACTTTCCACTTACGCCAGCGCGTGACCCCGTGGAAAACCCCTATTAGCTGCGGAAAGTATGCACTTTCAACAGCGCACCACTTTGTAAAAAGAACTCCTTAACTGCAAAAAGTATGCACTTTCAACAGCGCACGACTTTGTAAAAAGCACTCCTTAGCTGCGGAAAGTAAGCACTTTCAACAGCGCACGACCCGCGAAACTGATTCTTGCACATTTTGAAATTCACCACTTTCAACAGCGCAAAGACTTATGAAAAGCGCTCCTTAGCTGCTGAAAGTCGCCACTTTCCACAACGCACACTCAACTTTGGACCTACGTTAGCTGTTGAAAGTGAATTATGCAAATTTTGAAAAAGAAGACTTCATGGATCATATTATTTTCTAAGACGAAAACCGAAACCTAAGTTTTGCAACTATAGAAACTCAAAAATGACTTGAGGTTACAACCTATCACCTAAAAAAGCAAATAAATCCACCAGTTTATTTGAGGAGTTAACAACTGGCACGTGTGGCATGATTGGGAGGCCCAAAGAGGGTCAACATTTTGTCATTTGGTGTTGTATTTTCCCTAAAGGGGCTAACGTCTTCCTCAGTAGGGCTTGACGTCTTTCTTTTTCTCAGTTAGGTTTTCTATTTGATAATTTAATGTAAAAATAGTATGATTCTGCTTTGTAGCCTTGTCAGCTATTTTTAATGACCTAAATTAATTAAAGATCATTGATACAGTATATATTGAGGAGTTTTATCCTCATTTTGACAAGAACAGATCACTCACTCTCCTAGTGAGATTTGATTTTTTGTGCCTAGTTGGGTATTTGTTCTCTTGGAGTGAGGCGCACTTGTTGAAGGAAGGATTTTCTTGGCATTTTTGGCATTTCTCTTGAAGGAAGGTTTACAACTAGGGTTTGCAATGTTATTTCATGGTGATATGTAAGTGTTTTTTATGCAAAACTTCTTAATTGAATGGTTGTAGTGTTATATTGTTGCATTTATTTATAAATTTGTTGATTTTAAAACTCCAGGGGATAAACACACAAGTAGGTCATTATCTCATGTCCCCTAAAAGATAAAGTTTTAGCCATTGAAGGAGAAAGGAAGAGCCTAGCCATAGCTACACTCTCATTTATCTCTTCCCCTGAGCTAGTCGTACCCTTTAAAAGTCAAGAAGGAGGAGACGTCCCAGGCCTAGGTTATCTACACCTAGGGTCTTCCTGCTTCTAGGGTTTGGTGATAGGGCCTTGCTTTAGCAACACCCTCCCTCATCACACTCTCGTGTCTTGATTTATCTTTTATGCTAGCCATTTTGCCAAGTTAAACCTAAGGAAGGAGGAAAGAGCACAAGGCCTTGCTTTAGCAACACCAGAGTGAGCCTCTTCCCCCAACAATCCAAATCAAAGAAATATTGAATACATAATATGGTAATAAGAAAAGAGACTGATCTTTGATTAACCAATATTCTTGAATTTGATATATACATTCATGGAAACTTTTCACAGATGGATGCAAAACATAGTATAAGTTCCCTTATCTAGAATCACTTGAACCCCTCTCTTGATACCTCTCACCCATTAAATATAAAATAACATACAAAATATGCTTAGTATGTCGAAACCCATCTCTTCCATTCGATTCTAGGCCTTGGATATAGGCGGAAACAGTTAAAGAGACATGGATCCAAGAAATTGCTAATTTTCAGGAAGTTGTTGGAATTCATTAATAAATTTGTTTCCAACTCATTGCATGATGTTTTAATGGAGATACATATTAGGTGAAGGTGTCATTTAACATCTAAATTATCTTTGACAAGTCATTTGAACCCTCCTTTATAGGCGACAACCTCCAAACAAGGTGAATATCCAAAAACTATGCAAAACAGAGAGTTTGGAGCACCAGTTTGCAGTGCATTGGTGTTTTAATTTTATATCTTAAATTCCAATATAGGCCAGGATGAATTTTGGTCAGAAAGTCAACAAAGTTATCATTCTCCTCCAAAACAAATTTAAGAAAAACCCACATCACCATTTTGGATTTATGATAACATATTTATAAGAATCTTCTATAGGAAATGAGTTTGCAGCACCTGACAGTGGCACTGCAAACTTTCCTATAGGTGGTGTTTTCAACATTTCTCCCAAATGATGAACTGTTTTAGGCTGAATTTGGGTCAGCAAGTCAAAAAGGTTATGTTTCTTCTCCACACCAATTTTGGGAAAAACCTAGTTTGTATTCTTTGAGATATTATGAAAATAAGAGTGCATTGCAAACTTTTCTAGTTTTAATTAGTTCGCAACACCTTCAAGAAGATGCACTGTTAAATTTATGTAGGTTTGATTTTTTTCACTGTGACAACTACAACTAATTCCAAAACATGAAAGAAGAATAATTTCCTCCAAGTGAAACAATAACCACAAATTAAAGCATCATAAGAAACAAATATTTCTTAAGGTTTTGTTGGAAGTAATGTTTATACTAGAACAATATTTGCAGAGGTTATGAAGTAGCTTGAAGCTGGAATCATGGATGAAATTATGATGACAAGGTTGAAACAAGTCTTGAATATCCATATTTCAAAGAAATTGTGCAAAACAAAGAATTTGCAACACTAGTTCGATTTGCAACATATGGGTTTGTAGGAGCGTTTTACATCAGAAGAACTGGCATCAAATCACACTTCTTGGTGCAAAATCTCCATCTTGTCACCACCTTAAAACTCACACTATTGATCAGTTCAGAAAATTTGGAGTGCCGGTTTGCAGCGCTTTTCATAAGTGGTAATGAAAAACCACAATGGTGAACCTTGAGATATGTATGATGATACAATGGAACTGAAATCTTAGAAAACACCATAAGATACCCTTTATAAATCATAATCATAAAATATTCAACACATGCCCTATTTGGAGTGCTACGAGCTTCCAGGAGAGTCTACAGTGCATCTGATTTATGAATTGACAAGACACTAGGTGGTTGGATGAATGTATAAGACCCTTTGGACGCTTGTTTGGTCGACAAAAACCAATGGTGTCCTTCAGTACATATCATGTGATAACACATTGGAAACTTTTATTAGATGTTGTCATTTTTTATCTCAAATGTATAGAAATATGAAAGAAAATGATAATTTTTTATAAAATTTTGACTCTTTTTGTTCAATTATATCCATAAAAATGCTTTATTTGACATGTTATTTTAAGGAATATGTACCAAAATGTATAGGTTATTTTAATTACATATGGCTATAAAATGTGTATTTTTTTGCTAAATACTCAAAAATAGTGTTATTTAACTACAATTTTTTTCAATGTATTGAAGTAAAGGTAAAAAATGTGTTAAAAATGGTGTTTTTCACTATATTTAAAAAGTATGGAACAATAAATTAATTAAGGAGACAAAATTTTATGAAAAATCGTAACTTCAAAAAAGTAAATGGTAAAAAATGTTTTTAAGATTCAAATAAACATGAAAAAAATGACTAAAAACACCGCTGAATAAAAAAAAAATGAAAAATTTGAAAATAGATGAAAAATAAGCATTAAAAAAATATAATGTGGAAACATTGTGAATCGAAAAATTTAAAATATCTAAAAATTACCTAAAAACGGAGGGGGGGTGCTACCAGTAGCACCATTTTTAAAAACAGGGTCAAAATTGGACCCCCCCCAAAACGAGAACAACATAGAGTTCTCGTTAAGTTGGTAACTATGTTTTTTTTCTTTGGAGCTCTGCAATATTTCTTTAAATGTCCTTTCTTCCCACAATTCCATCCCTCTATCTTTCCCAGTCTAGATTTGGATCTTCCCTTCCTAGAATTCTCACGGTTTCTTGATCCCATTCCTCTATCCTTTTGTCTTCCCCTGTTCTCCATGTTTAACACATTACATGATGTCTCACCTATGTTTTTTTGTGGCATTTCCTTGCTAAGGATAACACCAACAACATCACCAAATTTTAGAGTGTTTGAACCAAAGACAAAGTTGCTTACAACCATGACCAAGTTATTCCATCTTTCTTGCAATGAGAACAATATTAGAAGAGCCTTGACCTCATCATCAAAATCTAGTTTTATAGAACATAGTTGATTATTAACCGTATTAAATTCATTTAAATGATCTACAACAGACCCACATTTTGACATCTTCATATTAAGTAATCTCTTCATTAGAAATACCTTATTGGATGTCGAGGGCTTTTAATACAATTTAGTCAATGCATCCATCAGTTCCTTTGTTGTCTTTTCTTTTGAAATATTGAAAGTTATCGACGTTGTCAGGCTCAGCTGTATCGTTTCTAGTGCCCTTCTATCAAGAACCTCCCATTCTTCGTCCTTCATGGCCGTCAAATTCTTTTATACCCAATGGTTGGAATAGAACCTTCTAATATAAACAATCTTCCATCTTCATCTTCCATAACTAGTAGTTTTTCTTAAATTTCATGACCCTAAACTTTCCATCTTCCTCCATTTCTCCCACTTGAACCATGAACCCTCTTTTCTTGTGAGTTACGTTTCACTCTGATACCAATTGTCAGAGAAACATGATCACAGAGTAATAAAATAAAACAAATGTGGAAACAAAACACATAATATACATAATACAATAGAGAGACATATGTATGTGGTTCACCTAGTGTGAGGTATGTCCACCACATAAATTGTTAGGTCCTATTATTATCCAACAAAATGAAGGGATACAAACTACAACTCAAATTTTGTAACCTCCTCTTCTTTCTCTCATAGTCTCCTCTCTCAGAATATAATATTGGCAATGATACATAGTCGCAATACAATTCTCTCATAAGAGAGGATTTCATTCTAGGGGAAAAAACCCTAAAAATAAATTCTACCATTAGATTTGCGACCTTATAATGGATGATCCAGATTGACTATGAAATTACAATATTTTACAAGGAATTTTTTCCCAATATTTCACTTTGGGGGCGCTTCCACCGAATCCCCCACCAGCGGGGGATACAAAAATTGTCACTGCCCCCCTCTGGACACCCCTAGCGATAGTTGTGGGGGGGAAAACCCCCCACACCCTAAATGAATATTTTGTTGGGATTGGTCCCAATGAGGTTATCACTCCTCGCAAAAAGAATAAACAAGATAAACGCAAAAGAGTGATGGTTGATGATGAGTGTATTCCAATTGATTATGAAGAAATCATTGATTTAGATGAAACACATTTAAATAAAAAAAGGAAGAAAAACAATGTTGATAATGTTCAAGAAGCCATCATTAGCTCAGAGTACTATAGTGAAAGTCCTAAATGTAGCATAGAAATAATAACACCAGGTGTTGATCTAAACGATGGTATTATGAAAACAACGCAAAATTTCATTCTAAATAGAATGAGGATGATGAACTTAGTTGATGATGACCACACATTTCAGTTGAATGTGAAACAACTTTATAAACACACAGAAGGGCAAGAAAAATATCAAATTAAAAAACTGCATCACTTGCATATTCACAATTTGAAAGCATTGATTAGGTACAATACATATCCACATGTGGTTGACTACCTAGTTCTTGTTGACCCAATGGAAGTTCCTACGAGGGAATACTTTGATAGATAAAAAAAAATTGACTAAAAATATTATGTGATCGGAGGAAATCATTCTACAAAGGCTAGAAGAGAATTGATGCAAGAATATCCCAATAATCCTATTTTTGAGACAGTAAAATTCATAATTTATGTCAGTTAAACATATTCATAAGAAAATTTACTAGCATCGGATCATAACACAGAAAACGAGTACAGAATGCCTATGATTTTCATACAAAGGGTGAGATTTATCCATAATGAATTTTCTGAAATACGTCATGGGGAGAGATCAAATGTTGATGCCAAGTTTCAAAAGCAGTGTTGTATGGAAATAGGATTCCCACTTGATGATGAAAATAAAAAAGAAAAAAATCGCAAAGGAAGTGATATATTTAGAGCTTTTGATAGTGATTTTCAATTGGGATTTAGAACTCGACAGATATACGATTTGATAGATGAAATATTCACCCTATGGGAAAATATTATTATAAAAAATCAGAGAGTTAAGAAAAATAAACCATTGATATGTGGCACAAGTAAGATAGGTCCCGACATAAATATTTATGTTGGAATATATGGCTGGCAAGAAATGACCAGATATTCAATAGCATCCCCCATTCCCCCTTGACGGTGGCCATTAAAGGAAAAGCACTACTCCTAGAAGCTATGAATCACCACCTGTTCAAGGATGAAAACACTCTCCTTCCTGAAGAAAAGAATTGGTTAGGAGTTGTCATACCCGAGGAAAAGAAAAAAATCATTGCATGCCCCCAAAGCACTCCAAGTTGGCATTTAAGAGAAACAAATGCAGTATTTCAAGATTGGTGGAGGAAGCAAGGTAAAGCAACGATTTGTTTCGATGGCACCTCCAAAGGAAACCCAGGGAAAGCAGGGTCAGGTGGAGTGATTTACTCCTTCGATGGACAAAGGAAAGATATCATCAGCTGGGGACTAGGTCGGAGAACCAATAATCAGGATGAAATCCTAGGGCTGTTAAAAGCCTGTCAGATAGCACGGGAAAATGGCATTAAATGTAGTGGCCGAATAAATTTAACATCAATTAATTTTACAAACAAAACAGTAACTGCTACTTGATTTCAGTAACTCATTAACTCCTTTTAATTTAGCTCATACACATGTAAATTGATCAACAAATAATAAAATTCATAACAGAATAAACAAATTCATAATTTAAAATACCTAGGTCTGATGCTAACCCTCCATTTTACGCTTGTCTTATTGACCTTCCTGCTGCTGGCTTGCCCAGCTTGAATCCACGGACCAATTTTGCCCAAAACCGAGTTTCCACCCTGCCAACTAGGACAACTACCTAGCTCTAGGATACCATATGGATATCCTGGCCCCCGTGCCCAAAACCCCTAGCAAACTGGTGCCCCCTGAACTAATCATTCTGACTCCAGAACTCAACTCTCCTCTCTGAAAATCCAAGAGAGCCCCCCCAAAAAAAATCTCCC